>JALPQD010000492.1:227206-453250 GCA_023101885.1 Typhlomys cinereus
CTTCGTCTTCTATTTGAATCCCTTTATCTCCTCTTCTTGTCTTATGCTTTCAGCTAAGATTTCAAGTACAATACTGAATAGAAGTGGTAAGAGTGGAAAGCCTTGTGTAGTTCCTGATCGAAGTGGGAATGCTTCAAGTTTTTCTCCATTGAGCATAATGCTTGCTGTGGGCTTGTTGTACACAGCTTTTATTATATCGATAAAGGTTCCATCCATTCCAACTGTCTCTAGGGTTTCTATCATAAAGGGCTTTTGGATCTTGTCAAAAGCTTTTCCTGCATCTATCGAGAGTATCATGTGGTCTTGGATTTGGCCTGGTTTATATGAATTACATTTATTGATTGGCGTTGTTGAGCCAACCTTGTGTGCCGGGATAAAGCCTTTGAGCTGGATAATGTTTTTTGATATGTTTTTGAATCCGATGGCTAAGACTTTGTTGAGAATCTTGAATCTCGTTCATCAAAGACATTGGCCTATAGTTTTCTTTTTTATGTATCTTATTAGGTTTTGGGATTAAGACGATACTGGCTTCATAGAAGGAATTAGGTAGTGTTCCTTCTTTGTATTTGATGGAACAGTTTAAAGAGTATTGGTGTTATTAGCTCCTAAGTATTTGGTAGAATCTGTGCTGAATCCATCTGGTCCAGGACATTTTTTGGTGGGAAGATTAGAGATTACTCTTCATCGATTTCCTCATATGTTATAGGACTATTTAAATAATTCACAACTTCCTGATCCAATTAGGTAAGTTGTGCTTACTTAGGAATTCATCCATTCTTTTTTTGTGCTGTCAAATTTCACAGAGTATAAGTTTTTGAAATATGATTTTATAATTCTCTGATTTCTTGGGTATCGTATGTATAGATACCTCATTTTGTCATTTCTAATTTTGTTATTTTGGGTTTTGTCTCTCTTGCTTTTGGTTAATTTAGCTAGGGGTGTATCAATCGTACTGATTTTTTTCAAAAAACCTGCTTTTTGACTGGTTGATTTTCTGAATCATTTGCCTAATCTTGATTTCGGATATTTCTCCCCTTATTTTGCTAATCTCCTCCCTTCTACTGCTTTTGGGATCAGATTGCTCTATTGTCTCTAAAGCTTTAAGTTGCATTGTTAAGTTATTATTTGTGATGTTTCAATTTTTTTTTGATGGAGTCCATTAAGAGCTATGAACTTACCCTTAGAACAGCTTTCATTTGTGTCCCAGAGATTTTGGTAAGTTGATTTTCATTATGGTTCACTTTCAGGAAATCTTGAATTTCCTTTTTAATTTCTTCCTGAATAAGTTCTCTTTCAGTATCATAGTGTGAAGTTTCCAGAAGCTAGTGTATTTTCTGTGGCTTGTTTGTTTGTGGATGTCACTTTAGGACGTGGTGGTCTGATAAGGTACAGGCTAGAATTTCAACTTCCTGTGTATGTGGAGATTCGTTTGTGGCCCAATATGGATCATTTTGGAGAAAGTTCTGTGTGCTGCTGAGAAAATGTGTATCTTTGGTGCGGGGATGAAAAGTTCGATAGAGACTGTAAGGTCTATTTCATTAAGGGTTTGATTAAGCTCCAAAGTGTGTCTGTTAAGTTTTTTACCTGTTGATCTATCCCATGTTGAGAGGTCGGTGTTGAAATATCCAAGAATTATCGTCTGGGGAATGATTTCTCACGTTAGACATTGTAGGGTTTGCTTAGTGAATGTGGTGGGTGCCTGTATTGGGTGCATATATGTTCAGTATTGTGAAGTCTTCCTGGTGAATTGTACCTGTAACTAAAATGTAGTATCCATGTGTGTCTCTTATGATTTTTTTTTTGGTTTGAAGTCCACTTTATTCAATAGCATAATGGCTACCCCTGCCTGTTTTCTGGTTCCATTAGCTTACAGAACTTTTGGCCAGCCTTTTATTTTTAGGATGTGCCTATCTTTTGTGGTAAGGTGAGTTTCCTGCAGGCAGCAGATTGATGGGTTGTGATTTTTAATACAAGTTTGTAATCTGTGTCTCTTGATAGGTGAGTTAATTCCATTGACATTTAATGTTATAATGGAGAAATTATTTTTAATTCTGGACTTTTTTAAGTTTAGTGGCTTTTGTAAATATATTGTTTGGCTTTCAAGTTTTGGTGGTATTATACTTCCCTTCTGTCCCCCTGGATACGCTTGTTTTTTCCTTCAAGGTTGTGTATCATTTCCAGCATTTTTGAAGGCCTGGTTTGGTAGACATGTAAGCCTTCAAGTTGTCTTTGTGCTGGAAAAATTTTTCTTTTCCCTCAATCATGATGGATAGTTTTTCAAGTAATCAGCCTGGGTTGACATTTTGCTCATTCAAATACTTGAAGTACGTCATCCCAGCCTTTCTTGTTTTTACTGTTCCATTGAGAAGTCATTTATTATTTTAATAGGTTTTACCTTTAAAGTGACTTGTTTTTTCTCTTGAAGCTCTCAGCACCATTTCTTTATCTTGAATGTGGAGTGTTTTGACTATTATTTGCCATGGCGAGTTTCTATTTTAGTTATATCTGTTTGAGGGTGGAGAATGCCTCTTGTATATGGATGGGCCTCTCTTTTTTAGATGAGGAAAGTTTTCCTTGATGATAATTTGAAAAATTTCCTCAGGTGTGGTATTTTGGGATTCTTGCTCTGGTATTCCATGAATACTCATGTTAGACTTCTTCAGGGTGTCCCATAACTCTTGAATATTTCTCTCAAGAATCTTTTTGGCTTTAACAACGTCTTCCATTGAGCTGGTTAATATACCCACTTTGTTTTCAAGGTCTGAAATTCTATTTTCTGGGTTTAGGATAACTTGTCTTTTTGTTCAGTTTTAAACTCTGCTTGAGTCTGTTTTAACTGCTCTATGCCTATTTTTGTTTCTTGAACTATTTTTCTCAACTCCTCCAAGTGTCTGTTGTGTTCCTCTTCAAAGTCATTGATGCGATTATTTAACTCCTCCTGGATTTCCTCTCTCATAGTATTGATCATGTTTTGAAAATCATTATCTTGGGTCAGGCTTTCTTGGCTATTTTCTGTGGATTTGTTCTGATTGGAGTCTATCATTATGGGGTTAATTCTTGTCCAGTGGGAATCCGTTTTCTTGGGTTTTGTTTTCTCATGGATGTGCACTTTGACTTGGGCATGTCATTTTATCCTTAGACCTTTCTTCAATTTCTGTGTGTTTTTGCCTGAACTGAATTAATTGGTATCACTACTCTCAGGCAATTATTACTAGTGTTTGCCTTGGTGTTGGTTACACTTGTTGTTATTGTTATTGCCTAGATGATGCTATTGGACAGTTCGTACAGGGGGTGGACAAGGGGTAAATATTAGTATGGTACTGCACTTTTAAGATTTAGTACTTTGGTCATCTGTGAGAGTGAGTGGTATAGTCCCTGAAGTTGTATATGTTTTGGGGGTGGCTATATGGAAAAGGTACTCTACAGTAACTAATATTTGTAAGGAACAGGATGCTAAAAAGGGGGTTTACTTATCTTTGGGTTGGATGTGAAGAATCTGTCCAATGTGATAGGATGAATTTAGTGGATTTAGAAGTGTGGCCTTTGTCCCCTAGAGCTTTTCTTGGGTGTTCTTTGGACTGTGTTGAATTCTGATAAGCAGTGTGTCCTCCCTGGACTTGGGCGCAGTGTGTCCTCGCTGGACTGCCCTTGCAACCCGGGCAGGAGGGGAAAGGGCACAGGTGCTGGGGGTCTGGGCAAATAACCAGGGGACCTGGGGTGTGGCCCAGGGGTCTTCACTGGCCTGGAGCAGTGTCCTCTCTGACTGGCTGGTGGGAGGAGGTGGGAATGGTGGGTTACATGAGGCTTGGGGGGTGAGCAGGGGGTGATTACCTGGGGTGCAGTGTGTCCTCACTGGACTGTGCGCGCAACCCAGGCAGGTGGGGGGGGGAGTGATGCTCTTTAGAAACTACAAAATGCCTATATTTAAAATGTTTAAATATAAAACAAAAATCATAGATAGTAATATAGCACTAGACTTAAAAATACTAATAGAACATCTGAAAAATAACAATATCAAAATGTAAAGTGTATTTGAGAATAGTATTTTAAAGGCAACTTTAAGAAAAAGTGAGGCAGGTCCCTTTTTTTCACCCCACCCCCGCTCCGCCGGTCGGGACGCGTAGGCGAGATCCAGCCGGGGCCTCACCGCGCGCTCTAGGACTCCAGGTCAGCCCACAGGGACCCGGCTCCGACTCCCGCCATCCAGCCGGAGCCGCACGGGGGCCAAGGGACGAGGAGGACCTCCCCCTGCGCCCAGGCCCGCCCCAGCTGCCCTCGGGTTAAATAGCGCCACGCCGATGCACCCATCCTCCCTTTTTTCACCCCACCCCGCTCCGCCGGTCGGGACGCGTACGCGAGATCCAGCCGGGGCCTCACCGCGCGCTCTAGGACCCCAGGTCAGCCCACAGGGACCCGGCTCCGACTCCCGCCATCCAGCCGGAGCCACGCGGGGGCCGAGGGACGAGGAGGACCTTCCCCTGCGCCCGGGCCCCGCCCCAGCTGCCCTCGGGTTAAATACCTCCACGCCGAGGTGCCCATCCTCCCTTTTCACCCCACCCCGCTCCCCCGGTCGGGACGCGCGCGGTCCACCCAGGCCTCACCCCGCGCCCTAGGTAAGTCCCAGTTCGGGCCCCGCCCACCAGTACCCCAGGCCAAATAATTCAGTTTAGTGAAATTGAGAGATCTTAAGAGTTAAAATGACAATGCCAAAGTCAAAGTGCAAATCCATGAGAAGCAACACTCAAGTAAACAAATTTCCCACTGAAGGAATTAATTCCATAATGTTAGACTCCAACAAGAACAAACCCGCGGAAAAAGGCCAAGAAAGCCTGACCCAGGATAACGACTTTCAAAATATGATCATTACCATGTTCAATACTATGAAAGAGGAAATCCGGGAGGAATTACATAATCGAATCAATTGCTTTGAAGAGGAACACAACAGACATCTGGAAGAGTTGAGAAAAACAGTGCAAGAAACAAAAAGTGGCATAGAGCAGTTAAAACAAACTCAAGCAGAGTTTAAAACTGAGCTAAAAGACAAGTTATCTTCAACCCAGAACGCCACAGAGAGTCTTATCAACAGAACTATGAAGCAGAAAACAGAATTTCAGACCTTGAAGATAAAGTGGGGAGTACTAACCAGCTCAATGGAAGAGGTTGTTAAAGCCAAAAAGATACTTGAGAGAAATATCCAAGAGACATGGGACACCCTGAAGAAGCCTAAGATGCGTATTCATGGAATACCGGAGCAAGAATCTCAAAATACCACCCCTGAGGAAATTTTTCTAACGATCATCAAGGAAAACTTTCCTCATCTAAAAAAAGAGAGGCCCATTCATATACAAGAGGCATTCCGCACCCCAAACAGATACGACCAAAATAGAAGCACACCGCGGTAAATAATAGTTAAAACACTCCACATTCAAGATAAAGAACTGGTGCTGAGAGCTTCAAAGGGAGAAAAAACAAGTCACTTTTAAAGGCAAACCTATTAAAATAACAATGACTTCTCAGTCGAAACAGTAAAAGCAAGAAGAGCTTGGAGAGACATACTTCAAGTATTGAATGAGCAAAAATGTCAACCCAGGCTGATTTACCCTGCAAAACTATCAGTCATGATCGAGGGAGAAAGAAAAATTTTCCAGCACAAAGACAACTTTAAGGTATACATGGCCACCAAACCAGGCCTTCAAAAACTGCTAGAAATGATACTCAAGCGTGAAGAAAAAAACAGGCATATCCAGGAGAACAGAAGGCAAATATAACACCATTAAAAGCGAAGCAATATACTTATAAAAGCTACTAAACATAATAAATGTCTGGAATTAACAATAGTTTCTCCATTATAACACTAAATGTTAATGGACTTAATTCACCGATCAAAAGACACAGATTACAAACTTGAATTAAAAATCACAATCCATCAATCTGTTGCCTGCAGGAAACCCATCTCACCACAAAAGATAGGCACGCTCTAAAAATAAAAGGCCGGTCAACAATTCTACAAGCAAATGGAAGCAGAAAACAGGCAGGGGTAGCCATTATGCTATCAGACAAAGTGGATTTCAAACCAAAAAAAATTATAAGAGACACGGATGGATACTACATTTTAGTCACAGGTACAATTCACCAGGAAGATTTCACAATACTGAACATATATGCACCCAATACGGGCCCCTCCACATTCATTAAGAAAACCCTACAGCGTCTAAAGCAAGAAATCAACCCCCAAACGATAATTCTTGGGGACTTCAACACCGCCCTCTCTAAATGGGATAGATCAACAGGTCAAAAGCTTAACAGAGACACTTTGGAAGTTAATCAAACCCTGAAAGAAATGGACCTCACAGATCTCTATCGAACTTTTCACCCACGCACCAAAGAATACACATTTTTCTCAGCAGCACACGGAACTTTCTCCAAAATAGATCACATATTGGGCCACAAAACGAATCTACACATATACAAGAAAGTTGAAATTCTAACCTGTGCCCTATCAGACCACCACGGCCTAAAGCTGGACATCCACAACACATCAAAAAAGAGAAAATACACTAACTCCTGGAAACTTAACACTATGATGCTGAATGAGAACTGGATTCAGGAAGAAATTAAAAAGGAAATTCGAGATTTCCTGAAAGTGAATGATAACGAAAATACAACTTACCAAAATCTCTGGGACACAATGAAAGCTGTTCTAAGAGGTAAGTTCATAGCTCTTAATGCCCACGTCAAAAAAATGGAAACATCAGAAATAAACAACTTAACAATGCAGCTTAAAGCTTTAGAGAAACTAGAGCAATCTGATCCCAAAAGCAGTAGAAGAGAAGAGATTAGCAAAATAAGGGGAGAAATATCTGAAATCGAGACTAAGAAAACGATAGAAAAAATCAACCAATCAAAAAGCTGGTTCATTGAAAAAATCAACAAGATTGATACACCCCTAGCTAATCTAACCAAAAGCAAGAGAGAGAAAACCCAAATTAACAAAATTAGAAATGAACATGGAGTTATCACTACTGATACCCAAGAAATCCAGAGAATTACAACATCATATTTCAAAAACTTATACTCTGTGAAGTTTGACAACACAAAGAGATGGATGAATTTCTAAGTAAACACAACTTACCTAAATTGAATCAGGAAGTTGTGAATTATTTAAATAGTCCTATAACATATAAGGAAATTGAAGAAGTAATCTCGAATCTTCCCACCAAAAAATGTCCTGGACCAGATGGATTCAGCACAGAGTTCTACCAGACATTTAAGGAGTTAATAATACTCCTTAAACTGTTCCATCAAATAGCAAAGGAAGGAACACTACCAAATTCCTTCTATGAAGCTAATATCATTTTAATCCCAAAACCTAATAAAGATTCACTTAAAAAAGAAAACTATAGGCCGATCTCCCTGATGAACACAGATGCAAAGATTCTCAACAAAGTCTTAGCAAATCGGATTCAAAAACATACCAAAAAGATCATTCACGGGGACCAAGTAGGCTTCATCCCTGGCACACAAGGTTGGTTCAACATACGCAAATCAATAAATGTAATTCATCATGTAAACCAGTCCAAAGTCCAAGACCACATGATACTCTCGATAGATGCAGAAAAAGCTTTTGACAAGATCCAACAGCCTTTTATGATTAAAACGCTAGAGACAGTAGGAATGGAAGGAACCTTTATCAATATAATAAAAGCTGTATACAACAAGCCCACAGCAAGGATTATGCTCAATGGGGAACAATTGGAAGCATTCCCACTTCGATCAGGCACTAGACAAGGCTGTCCACTCTCACCACTTCTATTCAATATTGTACTTCAAGTCTTAGCTGAAGCCATAAGACAAGAAAGGGACATAAGAGGGATTCAAATCGGCAAGGAAGAAATCAAGCTATCCCTATTTGCAGATGACATGATCTTATACCTGAGGGATCGCAAAAACTCCACCAGGAAGCTCCTGGAACTAATTGAGAAGTTCAGCAGGGTGGCAGGATACAAAATAAATGTGCAAAAATCAGAGGCCTTCCTATATGCCCAGAATGAAAGAAGTGAAAAAGCCTTGAGAGAAACCATGCCATTTACTATAACCCCTAAAAAAATGAAATACCTTGGTATAAACCTAACTAAGGAGGTAAAAGACCTTTACAATGAAAACTTTAAAACCCTAAAGAAAGAAATTGCAGAAGACACCAGAAGGTGGAAAGACCTCCCTTGTTCCTGGATTGGCAGAATCAACATTGTAAAAATGACCATCCTACCAAAGGCAACATACAGATTCAATGCTATACCAATCAAAATCCCAAAGCAATTCTTCAAAGAAGTTGACCAAATAATCTCAAAGTTCATATGGAGGCACAAAAGACCCAGGATAGCAAAAACAATCCTGAGTAACAAAAACACAGCTGGAGGTATTACCATACCAAACCTAAGTCTATACTACAAATCCATAGTTATAAAGACAGCCTGGTACTGGCTCCAAAATAGACACACAGATCAATGGATAAGGATTGAAGACCCAGATATAAGCCCACAAAGTTACAGCCATTTGGTCTTTGACAAAGGGGCCCAAAGAATCCAATGGAAAAAGAACAGCATCTTCAACAAATGGTGCTGGCAAAACTGGATCTCCACATGCAGAAAATTAAAGCTGGACCCGTACTTGTCACCATGTACAAGACTTAATTCCAAATGGATCAAGGACCTTGATATCAGGCCAGAGACTTTAAAAACCATAGTTGAAAGGATAGGGAACTCCCTCGAGCTGATTGGGCTAGGCCAACACTTCCTAAACAGACATCCAATGGCACAGTCACTGCTACCAACTCTCAACAGTTGGGATCTTGTGAAATTAAAGAGCTTCTGTTCAGATAAAGAGATTGTAACGCGAGCTCAAAGGCAACCCACAGAATGGGAGAAAATCTTCACTAACCACATATCTGACAGAGCTCTACTGTCCAGAGTGCACAAAGAACTTAGAAAATTAAACTCCAAGGAAACCACTGGCCCAATTAAAAAATGGGCCCTGGAACTTCAAAGAAACTTTACCAGGGATGAAATTAAAATGTCTAACAATTATCTTAAAAAATGCTCCACTTCCTTCGCCATCAGGGAAATGGAAATCAAAACTTCCCTGAGATATCATCTCACCCTGGTCAGGATGGCAAAAATCCACAATACAAACAACGACAAATGCTGGAGAGGATGTGGAGAGAGGGGAACTCTCCTACATTGTTGGTTGGAATGCAGGCTCATATAGCCACTCTGGCGAGCCGTCTGGAGATTCTTAAAGAAATTAAAGATTGAAATGCCGTATGACCCTGCTATCCCACTTTTGGGAATAACCCCCCATGCAGCAGAGGTTCGCCTCGATAGCACAAGCTCGACCATGTTCATAGCAGCACTGTTTACAATAGCAAAGTCATGGAATCAACCTAAATGTCCAACAGTTGACGAGTGGATAAGGAAACTGTGGTACATCTATACAATGGAGTACTACTCAGCCATCAAAAATGATGAATTACTGGAATTTGCTGGGAATTGGATGTCATTAAAAAGAATTATATTAAGTGAAGTATCCCAAACCCAGAAAATTAAGCGCCGTATGTACTCCCTAATAGGTGGCTCCTAGTACCAAACTCACCCAGCCCACATTGAGACACTCAAAAGTAAACCTATGTAACACAGTAATTGCAAGGATTATGAACAAGAGAGATGGGTTAGGAGGGCCACACCAGAAACAAGGAGAGAGGAGACCATGTTACAGCAGAGAAAATAGGCCTCCATCAAGGTCTGCAAATAAGTAATGAGAAACCTGGTTAAGTTCACAGACGTTCTTTCCTGATCTCACCAGAAGGGGAGGGCATATAGTCTAGCAGATAAAAAGTAATCATTTTGCAAATGGGTGATGGACCCCTCCCTCAGTGAGGTTTCATACTCTTATTACATCTACCCTTGAATGTGCTATTACAACAAGACTCCAGTTTAACAGCTTTTTGTCTCTGGCCAGGGGGTGACATACAGTGCCCAGCAGAATGGAGTGAAGGGAATTGCAGGAGCAGCAAAACTGCAAAAGAAAATCAACAAACCACAATCCAGAACTTCAGAGACTCTATATCAATCACATAGAACTAGGACAGCCTAATCTCTCCCCATCCTGGAGCTCAGGGACATTTGCGGAAGAGGGGGTGGTAAGATCGTAAGAGCAAAAGGATGGGAGGAGCAACGATTTGCAAGATTCTCAACAATAGTTGGGGCCAAAGCAATCATAATGGGACTTTGCATGCCCTGCGCAATGTCCAGTGCACTGTTGCCCTCATAAAGTCTAGCATCTGTTAAGGGCACCGAGACCCCTGGAGGCAAGGGATTGACAGCCATAGTAGTGATCTTATGCTTAAGGGGAACAAGAGAAAGGGCTTATGGAAATGCCACTGGGTCCTTATATGTCATCGGAGAGGAGGACCCAGTGGAGAGTTAGGCGTACACAATAAAGGACTCTCTGGGAATTGGGGGGGAGGCACTGGGGGAAGGGGAGGGGGAGGAGAGGGGAGGGAGGGAACTGGTAAAAAATTTTAAAATGTATAATTAAATTTTTAATAAAAAAAAAAAGAAAAAAAAAAAGAAAAGACATAGGGCTGGAGAGGCGGCTCAGTGGTTAAGCCTCTGCCTTGCAGGCAGAAGGTCCTGAGTTCGGATCCCAGATCCCACGTATAGACACCAGGCGGAAGCGGCGACGGCCTGCGCTTCTGGTCCTGGTAGGGCGGAGCCTGTGAATCCCGGGGTAGAAGGAGGTGGAGGCGTCCATGGTGGTTCGCGAATTCGTCTGTGGTTCTACACTTACACAGACACACACACACACACACAGACACAGACACACACACATACACACACAGACACACGCGCGCACATACACATGCATATGCACACAGTTGAATAAATAATAATAATAAAAAAAATAAAAAAAAAGAAAAGACATATGACATAAAACAAACTTATAAAACAAGAGTTTTAGAGCTAGGATATAGTTTAGTGCCACAGCATTCCACTAGTTTATTCATCCCAAGACATAGGTATACACCCACCCAAATCCACCCACTCCCTACACATTCCAGGAAAACAAAACAAAACAATACAAGCAAAACCCTAAAAGTTGGAATTCTAAATTATCTACATAGATAGGACTTCTATATCAAAGTTCAGAGATAGAATCCTTTTAGCAAAAATACCTAGATAAGTAGATTCTGGAAAGCAGCAAGACAGCTTGACAAAGACAACTTGAATCATTTTGGAGTCTATATAAATTGTGTTATGAATAGTGTTGGATTGTTTAATGCTACACACTGAATTACACCAAATTTATTAGCTTAAAATAAAAATTGTCAGCAGCCATTAAAGGATTCTCCAGGGTTTGGGGCGAGGCACTGGGGGATGGAGAGGGAAGGGTGAGGGGAGGGGGAGCAGGGGGTCAGGGGGAGGAGGAGGGAGGGAGGGAACCGGTGTACCTATTAAGTTTGTATGAGCGGAAATAATAATAAAAACTGTTAAAAAAATTGTCAGCAGTTCACAGTTTCTTTTGTTTAGGAATTGACCAGACATAATGGCGGCAGCTTATCCTTGCTCTAGGGGGTCGCCTGGAGATTTAAGAGCTGAAATTATTGGCTCAGGTGATCTGGCTAGCTAGGTGGCTGATATCTTCCTCCTTCGCGGTTCCACATTCTGCCCTCTGGAAGCTGAGCACTTGGTCAAAGAAGAAGGAAGAGTCTTTTCCCTGATAGAGGAGAGCCAGCATTTCACCTAGGGTAATATGTGATCCTCAGCTAGAACCTCCAAATAAGCTGTTGTAAACTTAAAAGAGAGAAGAAGAAGAAAAGAAAAAAAGGAAGAAAGAGAGAGGAAAGAAATGGAAAAAATTTCAAGTGTCATTAATCTAAACGTATTCAATTCTTAAAAATTGAGTTCTAGGGCTGGAGAGATGGCTTAGGTGTTAAGACACTGCCTCAGAAGCAGAAGGTCCTAAGTTCAGATCCCATGTCCCACGTAAAAAACACCAGGTGGAAACAGCTGCAGCCTGCACTTCTGGCCATGGTGGGCAGAGCAGGAAAACCCCAGAGGGAAGCAAAAGGAGGTAGAAGCAATCCAGGATGATGCTCGAAGTCACCCTTGGTCCTCCACAGAGACACACAGTGCCCTCTTACACACACACACACACACATACACACACACACACACACACACACACACACACACACACACACATACACACAGACACACGAATAAATAAATAAAATCTTTTAAAAAATTTTTTTAATTAAATTTGAGTTCTAATGCTTATTAAGCTGGATCCCCAATCAATCGCTGATGATTGAACCCAGAGTTCTTGCATGCTAGACAAGTGCTGGCTCTGTCTCCAATAAATCACTTTTAATGGTCCAGCTGTACATTGCTACAGACATATTTGACTTGTTTTGTTAATGGCAACTGGCTAGCAACAGTAATTATTTTCACTTATTTAGAAAAATGGAGTTTAGATCCAAGGTCTCACGTAAAAGTGCCAGGTAGTGTATACATACACGCACTCACATATGCACACACACACACAAAAAAAAAGTTAAAAAAAAAACTCCACAAGGTAGGAAAGCCATTAAGGAAGACACCCAGTATTGGCTTCTGGTCTCCACATGCATGTGAGTACTGTCGGGCTCCGTTCCGGTTTGGAGTAGGGCAGTTTAGAGAGAAAATAGAGACAGAGACGATCTCAACAAAACCAACGGCTTTTATTCAGGAAAATGCATCCATGGACAGCAGCTCTTCTACGAGATAAGGAGCTGGGCAGTGAGATCCGGGAGTCTTCTGTAGGACTCTGAGGGGGTTGGGGTGAGGGCCATGTCTATATGCTTAGAACAGCGTTTAGGGTTAAGTTTGTGGGTTGGGGTTCCTGATGGTTACCAGGTTTGCTGATACAGCAGTCCCAGATAAGTGGATAGGCGCCGGGGTTCGCAAGAGGAGTGCTGTTTTTTGTCGCAAAGGGGGAAGGGTACCTGTGTTCTAGGAACCATCAATAATATTACAAACAAACACATATATGCAACATGTTCCTACACCCCCACGCAAGTGTATATACACACAAATGCACACAGAATAAAATAAAATAAATTAAAAAAAAAAAAGAAAAAGTGAGGCACAGTTCATGAGTTTTAGTGAATTTGAATGTAGAATGTGATACACAGAGTTGCAGAGATGATGAATCTCAAACAAAAGTTAGGAGTTACAGAAGACAGAATGACAGCATAATGTAAGTCTAATTAACATTGTATATAAAGAAAGAAATAAGATAGTAATTGCCAAAAATATTTTAAGAGTGCTTTAAAAACTAGAGAATCATAGAAACTTCAGAGATTCTAGAAGCATCACTGCAAAGCAGGAAAAATTAAAAATATATCTGTACCTTTGGAATACTTGTGGCCTTTATGAAACCCAGCATTCATACTTATTGTACATGCATCATTGACACTGGCCCTAGTTCTCGACTTTAAGCTAATAACCACATTCAGACTGTGTCAATATTTACTATGTGCTAATACAAACCCATGAATAATCATAGTTAGGGTATTAAGACAGGGGATATTGATTACAGAATGCTCCTTCAGCGTGTTCAAAACTCCCTTGGCTTTCCATTGAAGTCTGGACATATTCTATTCAGTCTTCCTTTCCCCTTTCTGCAAATAAAAATTTTTCATTATATTATAAAGAGTCTTACTTTTTCTCCTACTCTCACCATTAATCTTCAAAGAGTACTCCCACTAACTCTGGCCATTTTAGTATCTGTTTCTTGGATGACACAAATCCACACACCAAAAATGAAGAGAAATTGTAAAGCAACCATGTAGCTCAGAGAGATTACCTACAGTTGACCTGTGAGTAAAGGGACAACTGATTGCTGCCTTTTTACCAAGGAAGCTATTAGATAACAAGTATAAATACCATTTTCTTTTCTGAGAGCCATTAATCTCTTTTCAATTGCTAGCAGGACTCTTAGGTTGCCCGGGTACAAAAGAAGTATTTCACTTCAATTCCTATTACTTACTTAAGCAAATTATAGCATTTCATTCTTCTTTGCCCATGACAAGAATGGAGTATGTATGTGTTACTTGACTGAAATAAAGTCAGAAAGAGCTTTCTCTCTGTATCTCTATTTATTTATCTATAGAATCTATCACTCTATCAATTATAAACTATCTATGTATATTGAGAAAGAATTCTCTTGTTTTTCTGTGGATAATGTCACTGTGAAGAAACTGGTTGTTATTTAGGAACTAAAAGAAAAAAGTCAAAAGGACCACAGAAATGCTATGTTGGAGTTCCTAAATATTAACCTGCAAAATTAATAGCTCTGTTATACTCAACTGTTCCTTTATTATGAGATGAAATATGTATCCTTGTTATTTAGGACATTATTTTTGCTGTTACTTTATCATTTATTATAACAAGAGAGAAAGCTGACAATTTCTCAAAAATTTTCAAAATGCTTAGAGAAAATAATTATAAATACTGGATTGCATATCTGAAAAATTTCTAATTCGAGGTAAAGGTTGAAATTAATAAAATTTCTAAAAAGTTCAATTAACACACTTTAATTAAAAGAACTGCTAGAAGATGTACTTTGTAAAGAATAAACTGAACTCAGATCAACAGTGTGAGTTGCTAGGATTGATGGGTTAGGCAACTGGTATAAACATGAGTGCATCTAAACAAACACTGAATGTAGAAAATATTATGTGGAGTCATCAAGATAAAGAATCAGCACACTTGAGGAAAAATTTCATGGAAGTAAAGGAAGATTTTTCAAAACAAAGGACTCTAAATTATAAATATTTCAGGGATATGGTAGATATTCATTTTAAATTTTAAGTATGGGTAATAAAAGTAGAGGTTCTGTCAAAATACTGTCATTTGTGTATTTTTTAGCAAAACATGCAAATTTGTTGATTTGTAGTTATTTCATATACTGCCTCACACACTTTTGTCACTAATAACTTTTTTTAAAGTATGTTGTAAAATTTCAGGATGGGGAAATAAAGTTCCAAAAAATTTGAAGATAGAGAGTGAGTTTAAAAGCAGGTAAATGATGCTATGATCTAGATAAGCTGGACACAAAAACATTCCTTCTGAGGAAGCTTTGATTTTCTTTCAGATAGATTCTGCCACCTTGAAATTATGTGAATTTTATTTGTTTCCACACATAAAACAAACATAGAGATGATCCAGTCAAGTAGAATATTCTGTTTTTGTTTATGATAAACATGGAAGTAAATTTTTGTTCTGGTTTAATATTTACCACACAAAGTAATGGATTTCATTACAGTACCATCACATATGAATATCATGTATTTTGCCCAAACTCACTCTTCTATTACCTTCTTATTCCCCTCCCTCTTCTCTTGTTCTCCCTCTTTCCTAAATAATCTCCCTTCTTGAGAACTTTCAGAGTATCTCAGCACCTGCAGTGAGGGAAAATATATGATATTTACCCATCTGAGTTTGGTTTATTTTACTTAATGTGATGAATTTCAGGTTCATTAATTTTCTGGAAGGTGGAACTTCAATCATTCATTCTAGTTTTATCAGCTCTTTGATTATTTTTGTGTTTTTGTGATCTCCACATTGTTTGAAGAAACAGTTCTGTGAATGAACCTTAAAGGTACTTGAGCTTACGAGTAAAGGGAATTCACTCATATTTCTGGCATTCTTTTTAAACCATGCCACAGTAAAAGAGTTTCACCTGTCACGAGTAACTTTATCATGCTTCTCCCAAGTCTCCAGTAAGACAAAAATATCTATCTTCAAATTCTGTCTCAAGAGCTCCCTCTGTGGGATGGCTTGAGACAGGTGTTGGTGTTTTTCTTTTCACTTCTTTTTTCTTTTTTTGTATTTTCCCCTTTAAATTTATTATTTATTAATTTGCTGTTTAGATTTTAATATTTGACACTTTCATATATAAATACAACAAACATATGTGATTTTACCATTAACTATCCAATCTCACTCTTCATTTTTCTTTTTTAAAAATACTTTATTTTTGTTTTTTAAGTTAGCTTTTAATGTAACAGGCTTCCACACGGTATTTTCATTCATATATTATTTTGGGTACTCCATGCCCCGATACCCAATTCATCTCTTTGTACCTTTTTCCTCACCAGTTATTTTTCTCCTTATTAAAAAGTCAGTGATATTGACATGTTTTACATCTGACTTTACTCAATAAACTTACTAAGAAGAGCATGGTCTCTTTCTTTGGTGAACATTATCTCACCTCTATTCTTTATAATGTTGAATTATTTTGTGGGACAGATGCCTTTTAAAACTGATGTTGTTTAGCCTATTATTGCTGTTTTGTCTTTTCAGAACATTTGTAATATCACTACTGAAGTTTTATCTCTGATAGAAGTCTCCTTTCCTCTGTATAGTTTAATTTAAAGTAATTTCCTCTGAATTTTGTTTTTCTTTATTTCCTATAACTTGTGGTATAGTGACTTGAAATGATTTGATTGTAACAGGGAGGGAAGAATATCCCATTTAATTTTCAGTATCTGTCCATATAATAACTAATATTTAGGGTAAGGTTTGGGATTATTTTTCCCACATTTATGGAATAGTCTACAGAGACATATAGTATTCCATTTTCTGTGTAAAATGATTTTGTGTCTCCTGCATTAGGCATATTTTCCTGTGAAGGGGTGGGTAATAATATTTTAGTCTTTGTGGGTCAAATAGGCACTGTCACAAATATATAACTCTAATGGTATAATGGCAAAGTAGTCATAGACAATACATAAATAATTGAATGTTACTGTGTCCCTATGACACACTTATGAAAGAGGTTGTGTGGCAGATTTGATCCATGGGTTACAATTTGTTGATCCATGTTGGATCTGTCTGCTTGTCATCAGCCACTGAATTCATTTCACAGAATAACATTTTCTACCAGAGTTATTTAATCATTCTCTTAAATTTTAAATTATTTTTCTTTTAATCAATCAAACTTTTGAAACAAAATTTGCTTTTAAGGACTGAAATACAAACTATCACTTTGGTTTTCCAATATTCTAAAAGTGCTTTGTTTTGAAATTCAAGGTGAAGCATTTGTATGTGAAACATATCTTACACCATAAGAAAAGTTAAAAAAATGTTTGCAAATGTGAGTAAATCATATTCAACTCAATCACTTTGAGGAAGATTTTTGCATTTAAATTCATAGATAGTGCCTAATCTGCTTATAATTTTGTTGACAGCTGCGTTTTTGTTATTTATCTACCTAACATGTTGAGAAGTCCTTGAAACTCAAGAATGTCTATATGGCTTTCTGCTTTATTCAATCTTATTTTCTAAAGCCACTGTATAAAATTTTATTCAACAATAAAAATTCAATTAGCATTCATTATTTACTCAAACAGTGCCTATTCATTGATAAACACTATGACTAGTTGCAAGGTCATGGTGTAATTACACAGATTACACACTATGCATGAGTGTGTCATTCACACTGGAGACATAGTAAATTAACAGATTTATCAAAACACTTTTCTGCAGGATAATTTTCTGCAATCTTATTCTAACAATTATACTTTTTGGTAATTTTCTGATGGATTGCTATCGTATATTTGGAGAAAAAAATGTCATTCAACAATTGTAGGCACAGGTAGTAGCTCACCTTCTTAATAAGACCACCAGAAATTGAGGAAGTCATGAAAAGTTTATGCTTCTTGATTCAAAGAGGATCCGTTTCTCATATATTTCTTCCTGAAAGTGCAAGTCTATAGTCCTAGCACACAATTTGTTCACAGGACTTGACTGTAAAGCTTTTCTTTTAAGATGC
The DNA here is from genome assembly GCA_023101885.1 of Typhlomys cinereus. NCBI lineage: Eukaryota > Metazoa > Chordata > Mammalia > Rodentia > Platacanthomyidae > Typhlomys > Typhlomys cinereus. Next base: position 245,084 of record JALPQD010000492.1, read on the forward strand.
TGATGGTTGAATCCAAGGTCTTGAGCATGCTATGCAGATAGCATACTTTTGAGCTATACATCTGCATGGATGTTTTTTAAAGTATAGTTATCACAGAATACACATTTAGATCATATGTGTGTGTAATAGAAACTGTGAAGCACTTTTCTTATCACATCTTCAGTTACTCTTATACTTTTAAAATTGATGTCACTGAAGGAGAGGTTTGTCAAATGATGTTTCAGAAACTTGTCGTGGGAAGTTAAATGGAGGCTAGAGCTCCAGGCTTATAATCTTCACTTTTATCTGTTACATATCTTAAGAGCACACATAATATTTTTTTGAAGGGGGAATTTTCACAAAACATTACACTAATCCTCCCCTTACACAGGTTTTCAGTTTCCATCTTTTAGCAAGTGACAGTTAACAAAGTATTTGTGAATTTCAAATTATATATCAGTCTAAATAGCATGATAAAATATCATGGCTGACATGTAACTCTTACCTTGTCTAACATATCTGTTCTATGGATGCTATTTGTAGTCACTTAGTAGGTGGCTCAGTTATTATATCAGCCGTCTCAGTATGACAGTGCTTGCATTTAAAAAATCGTACTTTACAAAATAAATACCCCAAAATTCAAGGATAATGGTGTTAATAATTTTATTAAGATATATTGATATAATTGTTCCATATTAATATATTAATGTTTTATTGTGCATAATTCATAAATCAAACCTTAATAAAAGTACTTATGTACATGAGAAAATTGGCATGTATTATTTGTAGAATGGGGAGGGGATATGTGTTATACAAGAACAGTTTCAAATATACTGTCCCCACAGGAAGTATGATTTTAGTTGAGAAATTTCAGCAACAACACGAGTAGCAAGAAGTGTTTCCATTCTTTGAACACTGGTTAATTCCCACAATATGCTCTTGTCTTTTCAGAAATATCCTGCCAACGGGTAGTTGATACTATTCCAATTTTATTTAGGAAAAATCAAGGCACAGAGGGTTCAGTGATTTACTTAAGACCATACTGCAAGAAAGTGGCAAACTTAGGGAATGGACTTAAGTTTGTCTGACCTCAAATATTTACTCTGTACTAGTTCTATTCAAATGTAAGAAAATTATTATGAAGAAAGCAAAGAAAAGTTCCTAAGCATCCTTCACAGTAAAAGAATGTTATTCTGACTAATGTGAATTAGGAATTAGACTCATGGAAAATTAGACTAAATCTGTGTTACACCAGGTACTTAACTTTGCTCATAAGCATACAAACGAAGAGAGACTCAAAGTGCGAATGAAATAAAACTGCATTTTCAAACTTCTTTCCCAAGCACTCATTTCTTAACTTATTATCTTGTTCTGAAATATTTCAGGTTAAAATTACTACCTTTCAAGGACCAAAGTGTACTCATATACCTCAAATAGTAAATTTCACTAAGCAAATATGGTTGTTAGCTTTCAAGAAATATAGTTCTGCTATAGTAAGAGAAATTCGAACCGTTGTTGATTCATATCACATAAAACTTTATTTGTTGCCTCCACCTGATTGATAATTCAAGATGGTGTTGCTGATACTATTATTTTACTTAAGCATCTTACTTTGAGCAGAACTTATATGGTTTACATCATGATGGCTTGCAACAGAGATTTAAAGCAAACACGCACATCTGCAAATGACTTTGTAGCTTTGGGGAATGTAAAGTGAGGTCGCCAGCAGGGAGAAATCTGAGCCTTCAAGTACTGATAGAAAAATCATTATTTCATCACCTCTGTTAATTACTTAGATGTATGAAGTTGGAAAGGAGTAAGCTAGACATACTAGCAAGGATCATGAGAAGATATACAAGGATAGAATCTAATGTTTTCTAGGCATCTGTAAAACAGCTTAATACCATGCATTAACGTACAGATATTAACAAGACATTGTCGCTTTTGTTATTACCTTTCTTATTTCCCTGTGCATTAAAAAGTCATTTCTTTTTTTATATAATACATTTTTTATTATTATTTCAGCTCATACGAACTTAATAGGTACACTAGTTCCCTCCCTCCCTCCTTCTCCCCCCTCCCCAGCCCCCTGCTCCCCCTCCCCTCCCACCCTCCCACCCCATCCCCCCCGTGCTTCCCGCCCGGATTCCCAGAGTCCTTTCTTGTGCATGCCTGACTCTCCTCTGGGAGAGTGCTATGCTATGAACATGGTCGTGCTTGTGCTATCGAGGTGAACCTCTGCTCTATGGGGGGTTATACCCAAAAGTGGAATCGCAGGGTCATATGGCATTTCAATCTTTAATTTCTTTAAGAATCTCCAGATGGCTCGCCAGAGTGGCTGTATGAGCCTGCACTCCCACCAACAATGTAGGAGAGTTCCCCTCTCTCCACATCCTCTCCAGCATTTGTTGTTGTTTGTGTTGTGGATTTTTGCCATCCTGACCGGGATGAGATGATATCTCAGGGAAGTTTTGATTTGCATTTCCCTGATGGCTGAAGAAGTGCAGCATTTTTTAAGATATTTGTTAGACATTTTAATTTCATCCCTGGTAAAATTTCTTTTAAGTTCCAGGGCCCATTTTTTAATTGGACCATTGGTATCCTTGGTGTTTAGTTTTCTAAGTTCTTTGTGCACTCTGGACAGTAGAGCTCTGTGAGATATGTGGTTAGTGAAGATTTTCTCCCATTCTGTGGGTTGCCTTTGAGCTAGTGTTACAATCTCTTTATCTGAACAGAAGCTCTTTAATTTCACAAGATCCCAACTGTTGAGAGTTGGTAGCAGTGACTGTGCCATTGGATGTCTGTTTAGGAAATGTAAAATGTCATTTCTTATCTCACCTTTCACCTTTGGTTGTATGAACAGCTGTATTCTTATTAAAAGACAAGCTCAAAGGTCTCATCCACTACCAAGATTTCTCTGAATATTCCCTGCCCTGAGTTTCTGCTGGGCTGAACAGTTCCATTATAGCACGTTTTCTTTTTAACAATTATGAGTGCCCTATTAGGCCATAACACTTATATCCAAAAGGCAAAAACTATTTTACTTGTTTCACAAACAAATTTCATTTAATACATAGTGCTCGAGTCTATTTATGAAGAACACAGTAGTTACCTACCACACTATATACTAATACATGTTTGTCAAAAGAAGAAACAAAATCCAAACTTCAACCCATGTCATAAACCCCCATATATTCCTGATTACAGTTTTCCCCTAAGTCTCATTAGCACTATTGATTTAGTTTGGAGTGAATTAATTTGCATTTTCTTATATGCACATATGGAATGCTTTCCAGCTGTCCTGTTGATTGTATTTTTCCTTTTAAAATAGATTAAAAACATTTTTGTGTGTTTATATGTGTACACTTGTGGAGGCCCAAGGATAACTTTGGGAATCACCCTAGAGTGTTCTACCTCCTTAGTGTTTTTGTTCTGGGGATTCGCAGGCTCTGCCTTACAGGGCTAGAAATGCAGGCTACTGCCATATCTGCCCTGGATTTCTACCTGAGTTCTGGAGATACAAATTTAGGTCCTGTACTCGTAAGACAAAGGATTTAACGTCAGAGTGATCATCTTGGACCCTACAAAATGCTTTAAAGGAAAAATACATGATCTATTCCAATCTTTTTTATTGTATTTATTTATTTTTACCCAATCTTCAATCCTTTTCTTTTTTATAAATCTGGTTTCCATTTTTTTTCTGCTTCCCTGTCTGTCTCTTACTGTTTTCTTTCCTTACTCCCTTATTTTCTCATTTTCTTTCTCATTTTTCTCTTTCCTCCTTCCTCCTTCCTTCCTTCCTTCCTTCCTTCCTTCCTTCCTTCCTTCCTTCCTTCCTTCCTTCCTTCCTTCCTTCTATCCTTTGTTCTCTTCCTCACTGTCTTCTTCTCTCCTTCTCTCTCCTCCAGATTTGGAAGGAAGCATTAAGATCAAAATATGCCAGACTACTCCAAAGTTGAAATAGTCTAGTTTTAAAATAGACATATAGACAGATAAACTACAGTCTTAGTTCTGCATTTACTAATAAAGGTCTTCAATCTATTAAACACTCAATAACTACAAATATAAGAAAGAAATCTTTTACATTTTGATTCACATTATTAGCATAAAATAGGCAAATCACTGGTGGTATGGTACCAAAGGAGCCATAGACAATACATTAGTGATTGAGTGTTGCTGTGGCCAAATAAAATTCTTAAGAGCATTTAGATAATCAATATGGCATTTACACTGACCTCCTCTCCATTCCTAATTTCTCAGTCACCAGATCTGGTTACTCAAAAATATTTGTCTTATTCACCAAAAACCTTACACACTGGAACTTCATTATCTCTTAACTTAACCTATTAAAATGGCACCAAGTACTGCTTCTGCCTTTAGTATTTTACATACAATCCATCAACACTGTGGGTACAATGTATATTCTAGCAACTAAATATGACTATCCATGGCAGAAACTACATATAGTTCACAAAACCACTCTCCTCTTTTTCCAAGGAACAAAGACATTACTTGCCATTCTTTCCCAAGGAGAGGTATAGGCATATGACTGATGTTAGAGAGCAGGAGATTTAAGTATCACTTCCAAGTCTGGCCCATAAAACCTTCCATTCATCATTTTCTTTGTTTCCCTTTCTTCTAGCTTGATGCAGATGCACAGCGTAACTTGTCAAGCCTCATATTATAAAGATGTAGCTATAGAAAGAAATATGGGTCTTGAGCTAAACCCACAAGAACTCTTCAATAATCAGAAATTTTCATGTAGTGGTTAGGTGAATGAAAAATTAACTACTATTTTTGAATCTCTACAAATATCAGGTCATTTTTAAGTAGAAGCTAACATTGTTTTAGTTAATATACCATGTTAGTTCCATAGTCAAAAACCATTAACCACTGATTATCACACGTTAGGCAAGTTTGGATCTAAGAACCTTCCTATCTAAATGTGAGTTATTCTAGTCTCAGTCAATTTTCAAAACTTGATTCCAAATTCTTAATCATATACACCATACTTCATGCTTCAACCACAATCTATTACTTGGTATTACATAAAAGAAGTATTTTCCTGCCTACCTTAATGCTTTACTTTAATCCTAGAATTTTCTTTCATCCTGTTTTATGCCTAAAATATTTATTGTTGATGGGACACTTCGCTTCATTATATCTACTGTATTTTCTCACAGTCTTCTTATCAGAATCATATTAACATTTTCATAAACATATAAAAAGTAATGTCATACATAGCACTAGGTATATTTCTAAAAGAAAAATATAGTTTATCTGCCTATATGTCTATTTTAAAACTAGACTATTTCAACTTTGGAGACAGGCGATGCATTTCATTCATCCTTTAACCCAAAAAAGTGACCCAAACTCTAATACATAAGTAGACATTTCAAAGATATAGGTTAAAAAAGGATCCTACTCTTTTTTAATCAGTTTAACCTTTCAAAAGTATTTTTATATATATTATTTCATTTGGAGACTTCTAATGATTATGTAGATTTAAATAACCTCATTGAAATAAGAACAGTTTATTTGAGATCACTATCTGGGTTTTGTTATGATTCTGCACATAGATTTCAGCCAGATAAGAGAAAAGGTAAATAAAATTGTCTAGGTAAAGCTACCAAAATCAAAAATCTATTAGTAGAAATGACTATCCAACTTTCTATATGGAAAGACTTATGTGAATATGTGTCAGTTGTAGTAGTAGTTTCAATTACAAATCATTTTAGCTATTTCAACATTTTAAGTGGCTTGCAAATATACCTGTGATACATATAAGCACAAAAATATGAAGCAATTTGATTAATTACAACCTCAGTTCTGCCAAAAGTATCAGAAGGAATGCATGCCCCTCCCTGATTAAAATAGTGAGAGGTAAATCATATTTGGACTTTGCATGCCCTGTGCAATGTCCAACACACTATTGACCCCACAAAGTCTAGCTTTTGCTAAAGATAATAGGATCCTTGGCGGCAAGAGATTGACTGCCACAGTAGTGTTCCTATGCTTAAAGGGAACACAGGAAACTGTTCTGGGAAATGCCACTGGGTCCTTGCACCTCATCGGAGAAGAGGACCCACAGGAGAGTTTGGCATGCTCATTAAAGGATGCTCCGGGGATGGGAAGGGAAGGCACTGGGGAATGGGGAGGGAAGGGAGAGGGGAGGAGGAAACAGGGGGGTGGAGGGGTGGAGGGAGAGAAGGGACCAGTGTACCTGTTAAGTTTGTATGAGTGGAAATAAAAAAAAGTAAAGTAAAAAAAATAAAAATAAAAAATAAAAATAAAATAGTGAGAGATAAAACTTTTAAGTATACTTTAAATGATTCTGTATTTGGTTACATAAGTAAGTTTCCATATAAATTGCTGGAAATGAGCCTAGCATATTGTCATGGTTTGAATGTAAGTTGTTCCCCAGAAGCTCAAATGTTTTCATTTTTAGTTGATGTTAATGCTTGGGAAGGTGATGGCAGATGGAGCCTTTTGGAAGAGTAACCCCACAGGGAGAGGGCCTGGAGGTTCGATAGCCCCATTCTGCTTCATGTAGCAGACTGCTGCATTCTCTCTCTGCTTCCACGATGGTGTATGTGACCTAAGCCACCTCCAGTTCTGCCACCTGCCATGTCTTCTGCTATGGGATTTCCACCTTAATGGTCCATATCTCCACTCTGGAAACAAAAAACAAATGAATCTCCCTTTTCTCCCCTTTAAGTTGCTTGTGTTTGTGTGTTGTCTGACAGCAGCAAAAGGAGTAACTACAACAGAAATTGGCACCACATCACAGCATCAGAAACTGTAACATCTATGTTTTAAACATGTACACATATACATGCACATACACATATACACAGTCTTATTGGGATTGTATTAGTTTCACATTAATTTCTCAAAAAGCTTACCAAGTACAGTAGGACAGTGATAAGAAGGGTTTAGCTGAGTAAGCTTTAAGTATAACATACTCGCCTACAGATAATAACAACTAGACAAAATTCAATAAAAAAAAATCAATGACCTTTAGGCACCAAAGAATGAACAAAAGTAGTGGATTCTGGTGGGGAATTAAAACTCAGAAGAAGGCAAGAAGAAGGTGCGTTTCTAGTTTTTATATTTTTCTTTTTAATTTGATGTATGAAACAGTCAGAGATGCACAAGGTAGCAAATATCTTCAGAGAAAACTGAAGTACTTCCAACGTAAGGATCCATGGAACAGAATAAAGGTGACTACAGCCACTTGAAAATTAGAGTACATACTCAAAAGTACAAATCCTATGTATAAACACAATCCAAGTCTCTTACTGATCTATGTTTAAGACATACTTCAACTGAGAATAAAGAAACCAAAACGAGATTTGAACTGCAACATGAAAATCAATGTCTAACACTTGGTCTAAAAAAATGTAATCATTTTTTGAACCAAAAGAAAAAAATCATAATGGTTGCAGAAACTGAAGTCTCCCAAAATAATCTAAGATATAATCCAAAATTATTCAGCATATGAAAATGTTATTCATTCAAAAGAGAGGAGGGAAATCTATAGAAATAAATCTCAAGGTAATCCAGATATATTCAGATATTAAAAGTATCATTGTAAGACAAACAGCTACTGTATATATGCTTATGGGTATGAAAGGACATATGCTCATATTATATGGGAAGAAAGACCAACTTAGTGAAACTGAGAATGTTAAAAAAAAAGACTACTGGAAACTCAGAAACGAAAAACACAACATTTGAAACTTCAAAAAATGAGGGGATTCAAGTTAAGAATATCCTTAAATTTATGTGGTTTGACTAAGTGCAACTTTCTCTTTCTCTGAAAATTACATACCACACACAGAGCTGAAGCTTTTATACCAGGCTAGTGATTTTGTTCCTCTGTTAATCTGAGACCCATGTGTTATGGCAGTAGGCTCTTGATCCATCCTTTACTATTAAGATGATCTTTATCATGGTTTTGGAATAAGAATATGGCCTTGGTCAGACTGTATCATGTTTTAAAATTGAAATGTCGTACTCTTTCAAAATCAGAGGCATGACCTTTTCTGGCCATGTAAATTGAGAATCAGACAGTGTTCATATGAAATGAAGAAAGAAATAAACATACACAGATAAACTGAGACTATGGGAGTGATGGAGTTTTTTTAAGTTCCTGGCTCTAATTCTCATGAAAGCGCATAGTGATAAAAGTATATTTCCTTGAGTTTAGTTATATTCATATATTTTGATAATAAATTCATTTCCCCTATATTTTGACTTATAGTTTTGTAGTATTCTATCAAAAGTTTGGAATACATGCCAATGAATACTTTTATTCTTTGGTTATTAATCTGTTTAGAAGATGCTAAAGAGCATATTGGTCCAAGGCTAAGTTTTACAAACAACATGGACATGAAAACAGAGTGCCTCTGCAAATTCAAAAGTAAATGCCATTAGCTGAGAATTGAATGAAGGCCAGTTCAATAGATGTTTGTATAAGGAATTCATTCAAGGCAATACATGACTAATGAAGTATTCTAGGAACAGCCAGGTGTGGTTAAATTGATATGCTAAAAGTTACAAAAGTTTGGAGAAGGAGCAAGCTATCAAAAATATGAGAAGAGAAAGAGGAAATCATAGGAAGATATTATCATTATTGGTCTTTCCCAGTTTCTCTCTGTAAAGGTGTCCCTTTGACTCCTGAATTTAAAAAGTGATGTTGGGCAAGTCATATTCTGTATCAGGATATTCTAATTCTGATCTTTCAACTAACAACTTATCTCTCATATCCATCCATATTTTGACCTATGTAAGTAAAATAGTTGACCCATGAACAATGCTGGTTTTTAGGATAATCTTTATGCAGTAGAAAACCCATGAATAATTGTTGACACCCTCATCATTTGACATAAACACTCACCCAATACAGATATTGTTTTACATATATTAAAAAATATGACCACATGAGAGATGACTTTATATTAAGATATGAATTTACTGGAGTTACAATACTGGAGAGATGATCTATTCATATGAAAAATTATATGTGTGCATATGGGTATGTAAAACAGGTCACTTGAGTATTTGAGCCTCTGGAGAACCAAAGGTAACATAAGAAATCCTCTCAGATTGCTTATTTTTTCTGTTTTCTCATCCACTGGGATAATGATCTAAGATGGTCAAATATTAGTGTACCAGGTCAAAGTTATTCCTAAGTACAAAAAGTATGTACATAAATTTATTAGAACATTTCCAGGTAAAGCTAGAGAATGGACATTGTGAGAATAATGAATATAAAACATGATGAACTTTCTTTTGTTTTGCTTTTGAAACAGGAAGAAAAAGATTTTCTACATGCTGTACCTTTTTTTGCCATTGAAGAAAACTTTATTATACAACACATGACCACATTTTTCTACAAAGGATTTAATGTGCTCTAATAAAATTTGCAGTTTTTCTACTTTGACATAGCTTATTAAGTTGAATATAAGTAAATCTTTCTTTAGAATTGATTTCTAATCTAAAGAAATATAGGACATAGAGTAAATGTAATGATACAATGAACAAAAAAAATCTAATTGTTGAGACTTTCGCTTGTAACACAGCAATGAACTATAACAGGTGGGAGATGGTGTGCATTACTTTTTTTTATTATTATTATTTATTCAACTGTGCGCATGTGCGTGTGTATGTGCGCGAGTGTGTCTGTCTGTGTGTGTGTGTGTATATATATGTATGTGTGTATGTGTTGAACCACGGACGAATTCGTGAACCACCATGGACGCCTCCACCTCCTTCTGCCCCGGGATTCACAGGCTCCGCCCTACCAGGACCGGAAACGCAGGCCGCCCCCGCTTCCGCCTAGCGTCTATACGTGGGATCTGGGATCCGAACTCAGGACCTTCCGCCTGCAAGGCGGAAGCTTAACCCCTGAGCCACCTCTCCAGACCCCTGCATTACTTTGTATAAGAAATATCTCCCATAATCTCATGTGTTGACTATTTGGTCTTCAGCTATCAGGTTCTGAACACTGCAGCAAAAGGAACATAGAAGAATTAACTCATTAGCAGGGGTGGGAGCATTCCTGCATGGTTATAACTGCTAGGGTCTTGAATTGCTTGTGTTTCTTGTCTTCCATGAAGTGAATATCCCTGTCTCCACAAGCTTCTGCTCCCATGATGTTCTTCCTAACCATCCATCAAGAATCTACATGTTGTATTTTAAACCTATTTCAAAGTGGGAAAAAGTTGCTATTTTCCCAGGAAAACAAATGAGTAAGTGAGGATTTGCTTCTGCCATTGAATTTTCAGATATACCTCTTTCCTCTTTTACATATATGTCCTGAAATATATAATTGTATAATCAGTGATCTGTTACATTACATTTTAGCTACAGGAAACAAACTTGTAGTAAGCATGTCTACAATAGGTTCCTTCTTTTCTATGTTTTATTCCTCTAACTACCTGCGCACTTGACATAACTATTCTAGTATTAGATGGGAGGTGTGACCTGTGTTATGTAGCATTTTATTGCTGTGTTAATTGTTAGCACTTATTTATACAAAAGAAGATCTATATAACTGGGAAGTCCTGAGGTTATCAGCTAGAATATTGATTAGGCATTACAGTTAATATTCCATGAAAATATCTAGAATTATATTCTCGCTAACAATGTGACTATAAATGTGTCATGTGAACTTTTACTATATGGAATTGACTGAGTTAAATGATTAAAAATCTTAAAGATCATATCCCAAAACTTCATATTATATTTTTGGTTACAGGCATCATGTGTGGGCTATATGTGGATCATTTTTGTTGCAAATTCCATTTTTTAATCATTTGACTTGAGTATCTTCAGTGATGGCTTTGTTTTTCAGTACTGGGTATTGAGTCCAGACTCATGTGTATAATAGTTAAATTCTTTACCACTAAGCTGCAGTTTAAGTTCCATGATCCCACCCGCTTTTTTAAACCTATATCTGTTATTTAACAACTGAATTGATCTCATACAAAAAAAGTTTCAGACAGTTATCAACAATCTATCTTGTCCCTAGTGTTAATAATTTGAATAACCACATTGGACTTTGGTTATCTGGTACCAAAAGTATTTTGAAAAGTATTTTTCTCTCCTCTTCTACAATTTGATGAGAAAGCCAACTTTTACAAAATTTCAATGAAGTAACTCTTAGATTGCTGAAGTCACATTCAATGATTCAGAGTTGTGGCAAACAATGGAGAACTTAGATTAGTATATCACTTCAATAGAATTTAGTGAGCTAGTGATTTAAATATAGTTCCAATATAGTTATGGTTAATTTGGAAAGTATGTGTTTGCACTTAGTCATATGTTACTACATTTTTCTATTTTTCCTAACACTTGATGATACTTGTGTAGTGCTTTATTCTCTAGAAAATGCTTTTACCAGATCATCTTACAGTATGAATTCTGAGAGGAAGCCAGAAATGATAGCAAGCAAACAATAAAATGACTTTCTAAACCACCTCCAAATGTACTATTATTTCCCCCCAAAGCTGTGAGAACTACTGTTGCTCCAATAGCTTTGTACTGAGTATCTAAACAAAAGAAAAGTTCATAAGAAAAAAGGTACATTAAATATTATTACTTTGGAAGTGAACACAAGTTAATTTGGATGACTAAAAGTAAATTTATTTTTCACTGTCATTCAACAAAAGAATTAAAACTCATAAAGGAACATAGAAACAGTATTTAATTTGGGCTAAAACAGTCTAATGGTTTCTACAGCTAGTAACCTGACTTCAGAAAGTTGTCCTCTGGTCTTCACGTGTATGTTGTTGCAGTATGTGCATTCTTTATCTCTCTTTTAAATAAAGTATTTTAAGACTTTAACACATACATGTATATACAAACGTATGCATGTATATATGTATATAAATTTTTCAAATACAAAAAAGTAAAGTCCATAACATAAAAGAGTAAATGAAGGAAATTAGCATTCATTTTGATGTCTACAGTGAGAACACTAATTTGAAATTGTGCAGAACCACAGTAAAGGGGTAAATTAGTTTTGGCCTTTGTAAAATTTAGGCAAGCATCAAAGTTCAAATACATTATCGCCTATTAATTAGCAATAATAACTTGCATCTAGGTAACCCGTGTTATCCAAAATAAGTCAACTGACACCAAAAATCTTAATTAATGAATTAGCAATTATTTTTCAGCTATATGAATTTTCATGTAAAATGAAAGCCTGCATTAGGATTACAATCCTGTTTTGTCCACATATGACTCTGCACTGTAGTTAATTTTCTAAGATGCAAAGGATGGCTGTATGTGTGACAACTTATTCTTTACAGCCATAATTTACTTTTCTCTTCATTCAATATTTGTTCATAACATTATATTCTCAAAGACTAGAGAATTAGTTTATAGATACGCAAAATATTTTACCAGGGAATGACTCCTTTTAAAAATGACTTCATGAGGTAGTAGACAATATATAAAATAGAAATAATTTAGATATGAAAGAGAAATAATTCCAGTGAGCCAATGCATGATGAAACTTAATTTTCCTCTATTCTGTTATCATGTACAGATAAAAAAATTTCTTCTCCATTACTTCATCTTAAGTCGTTTTTCAAATCAAACCCATACTCACACTCATGCTGTCACTGATAATGGATCTTGTGTCAAAGAAAAAGAGTAGAGAGGACCTGATAATAAGTGCAATTATCAAACATCAAAAATGTAGATCAAAGTGGATATCCTGACTCTGACATATGCAGTCACTTCATAGCATTTCTGTATTCATATCATGTAGCCCTGACAGAATATATTAATTTTCTCCATTATGAGAGCAATGGGATTGTCACACTTCAGTCAGAAACTGGCAAGAAGTGGAATTATTATTTCTCTGTCTTGTTTTAATAGCTTGCATGTATGTCAGTAATTACATGTGTGTGTGTGTGTGTGTGCATGTGTCTGCATGTGTTTTCAAAAATATGTTCCCCAGACATACCATACTGTGTCTCCAGAGGTGATAGAGAGCCTTCAGAGACATATTAACCTCCCTATGAAGGATGGATCCAGGCAAGGATTTTATTTCTTTTAGATAGTACAATATTTCCTCTGTCTGGAAATCACCCCGCCTATCTTTGGAAGGACCAAATTATCTCAGACAGAAATTGAGAGTATTTCTAGAAACTTACCAGCTTGATTCATTTCTATAACTCAAAAACCTAATTTCTAGCATTATCCCAATATTATACACCTTTCTTTCTTAAAAATTTTCCCTGAAACATTTTCCTAAGATATAATCTGCATTTTGTTTTTGTACCTAATGTGGAGTCTAAATCTTGTGGTAAACATTGCACAGTTCATCTCCAGAGTCTGTACAGTCTGTAATCTAGCATGCCATTTGGTTTAGTTCTGTCTTTCACTTGGACAGTGCATTAACAAAAATATGTCAGGGACACAGGAAATTACCACTTCTAAACCCACCTTAAGCTGAAGCCTTGTTAGTTATAATGAGAAGAAAAGAAATGTTCTGAATTTTTTTTGCAAATGTGCCCTTAAAAGACAGACATTCTTTAGAGTCATTAAGTTTATGCCATTTCTCAGCCAAAGAATAAGAGCAAATATTGTTTCATATTTGCAATGAACATTTTGAACATATTTGTTAAAAGGGAAGAGAAATAGAGCATTTGCAAAAGAAAAAGGGCAAGCCCATATGCACAGTGACAGATGGGATCTAGCCATGAAAAAAAAAAGAGTTCCCTGGGAATGAATTGAAAATCATTTATGAAAGCAAAGCATTCTCAGAGTATTAAGTTGAAAATCAATTAATATAACAAAACTTGAATGAATTTTAAGTATTTTATACTTACAAAATAACTGACCATTATTTGAAATTCAGTAAAATATAATTTTTGGCTGATTTTACCAAGTTAGGCTAATAAGGTTTTACTTTATACTTAGCAGTTCAAGACTTGTTTGAAAATAGATTAATTTCTAAATATGGGCCTTAACATATGGCTGGTTAGCTTAAAATCATATCATTAAAAAATCAAATAATATAATATAAAGATTGTTCAATTAACACATTTCATGTTTGCTCTATGGGGTAAAGTAGCACTGAACCTAGAACAGCTGCTAAGTTTGTATGCCATGATCACAACTAGACACAAATTTCTGGAACTTAATGTGTCCTAAAGGAAAATAATTTTATAGGCTTTCCTTTGTGGGAAAAAATATAGATGAAGAAGATGAAGCCTTAAAGATGGTTGACTTCATCAACAAATTATGCTCAATATAGCAGGATTAAAAGTGGGGTACTGGTTTCTATAGTGATCAGTAAATACTGTTCTCAAAACTGTTTTAAAAAGGGAAAGTAAGAATAGTAATAGAAAACAAAAATGAAATTAAATCAAATAATGTCATATATTGATTGAAAGCTGGGATGTCAATAGCATAGTTACAGAAATAAAAATAATGACTATTAATATATCAGTAACACTTGTAGCACAAAACCCTACTTATCGGTGATACAAGAAGCCACTTTCAATCTCATATTATATCACATTAAAATGCAAGGCAGTAACAACGAGTTTTTGAAACTGACTGCTTAGACTAAAACCAAAATGCACCACCTAACGCACTGGTCAATTTAGAAATTACTGAACCTCTATATGTTTGTTTTCTCATTCACAAAATTAGTCACATAATAATCCATAGCTTTCTGCAAACAACTAAATGAGTTAGTTCACATAATACATTTAGAGCTTTGCTTGAAAACACTGAGTGCTTAACAAATTTTTTATTAAGAAAAATGGACATATAGTAATAGAGCTAACTCTCTACAACATCTGGAAAAACTCATTTTCTTCATAGTACTTTTCTCCTTCATTTGTTTAGCATCCTCTCCTTGTTTTCTTTACACGTCTCTTCTTCCAAATGGTCCCTTTGGAGTCACAGCTTCTTTCTTAAATAGAACTGCATGGTCCTCACCTCTTTTTGTAAAGGTCTTTGTATCCCTAAAGAGACCATTCATCCTCCAGTATATTCCCTCAAGGTAGTGTCAGTACCACCAATAGGCAGTACAGAAGAAGAAATTTTAATGCTTGAGTGCAAAACAGCAAGTATTCAGTGAGTGCCTAGAAGAGTGGGGACTCTACACACTGCTGCTTGCTGATTTTTCCAGTTTCTTAAAGATTAGTCCCAGTGCTTCTCAGATCTAGCTTCATATATCCCTCCAGAATTCCATGTGTAGTTTAAGGTAAGATTCCATGTATAGTCTAGGCTGCTCTTAGAAATGCATTTGATACACTAATAGGTTTTATTTCTCCTTTTTTATATTTTTATTATTATTTCCGCTCATATAAACTTAATAGGTACATCGGTTCCCTCCCTCCCTCCTTCTCCCCCCCCCACCCCCCTGCTCTGCCTCCCTTCACCCCTCCCTCAGTGCCTCCCCCCCTAATCCCCGGAGAATCCTTTAATGTGTATGCTTATTTTCGCCAGGTTCTTTTCTTCTTATAACACATGAGACACAATTTTTAAGTTGACTATGCAAAACTATGAATCATCCCAAATTTCTCTTTCTCTAATTTCCTACATTCAATCCATGTCTAAATTCTTCTGATTTCCTTCAGAAATAAATTTTGTCTTTATCTGCTTTTCTCTGTTTCTACTATTATCTCTTATCTCAATAACTTCAACAGTTCCCTTTCTCATCTCTTCACTTAAAATCTTACCCCGAAATCTATTTGCTGTATAGTAATTGCTAGCATAGTGAACTTTAAAAATTTCTGGTGCTCTGGAAAGGTGAATGACTATACGTACTAGAAGGTTTTAGTCACAACAAAAAAAGGAGTAAAAGTAAAACTACCATTCAGCAAGTTTATTCAGAGAAACATGTCGCTATACTGTATAAATGTAACAGAGAAATATGAAGGAATGAGGTGACTTTCACTTATTGCCCCTTTCCCCAGACTGAATCAGCTTGAATTTGGGGAATATTTAATACACTTTATTCACATCAGATATAAAATATTTTTATCGAAGCATTATATGCCACAGCTTCAGAATACAAATTTATTTCATTGGAACACAGAAAAAAAAAACAATGGACCACAATATATGTGCTCGTTAACACACCATACATCAATCCACAAAACAACTCTCAAAACACTTAATGAAAATCATCTAATGCATGTTATGATAACAATAGAATTGAACCAGTAGTGAAAAGCAAAAGGAACTTTTGGAATTGTACAGATGTATGAAAAGGAAACAACATGCTCTTGAACAAATGGGTCACTGAAGAAATCAAAATGGAAAATGAAAAACTTCTTGAACCCAGTGAAAGTGGAAACATAATGGTCAAAAACTTGTAGGAAACAATAAAAGCAGTACTAAGAAGTCTATAGAAACTCCACAAAAATGAAAAGCCTCAAAAAAGTCAAAAACTTTTGAATAATCTGACTGCATCTCAATAAAACTAGAAAAGTACAAACAAAATTAAAAATAAATAAAAAGTCAGAATGGAAGTAAATGAAACACCAACTAAAAGATCAATGAAATTGAAACTTGTTTTTTTGTAATAAAAATAAATTCAACAAATATTGTTCGAGTCTAACCAAGAAAGAGACAGAAGCCTTAAACACAAAAACATCAGAGATGGAAACTGATCTAATACAATCAATATCATAGAGAATAAAAAAAGATCATTAGAAGCTCTTGTGAATAATTATAACTGAAAATTTGGAAGGCTTTGCAGTTACCCTCTTTTGCTACTATGAGACAAGATTTGTCATCAACTTAAGAGGAGAAAAGGGAGATTTATTTGGATTTAGGTTCCAAAGGGGAGAATAGTCAATACTGTGATACAGAAGATATGGCATGCAACAGAAGCTGGGGGTGACTCATTTCATATCTATGATCATGCAGGCAGAGAGAACAAGAAGCAAACTGCAACTAGGCATGGACTACAAAAACTTCAAGGTTCCTCCCTCACCCTCATGACCAGAGTTCCTCCAGTAACATTTCAAATTTTAAAGATGCTATAACATTTCCAATATTAACCCCAATCAAGGATTCAAGCACATGAGTCTATAGGGGACAAACTCACATTCAAACCATAGCGGGGAAGAGGTCTATAAAATTTATGGATATTTGGACACATATAATCTAAAACAAAATTTAGCTGTGAAAGTATAGAAAATCTGAACATACCAATAATGGTAATGAGATTCAGTCATTAACAAATTATCTCCTAATAAAGCTCAAGATCAGATGATCTCACTTCTGAATTACACCAACTTTTATAGAGTCAATATCAATTCTTGAACTGCTAAAAAAGTAAAAGGAAGAATTTACAAACAAGCCAGCATTATTAATGGCACATGCCAATCAACTCAGTTATCCAGGGGCAGAAACAGGAAGAACAGCAGGTCAAGGTCATCCATCAGCTATTGAGTGAATTTAAGGCCAGTCTGTCCTAAGTGAGATCCAGTCTCACAAAACAAATCAAAACAAAACAAAACAAAACTTTCAAAACAGAAGGATAACTCAACTTGCTCAAATGAGGTTTACCTCAAGCATAAAGACATATCAACAGAGTGCTGGAGTGATGGCTCAGGGGTTAAAGACTCTACCTCACAAGCAGAAACCTGAGTTCAGAGTAAATGGCCAATGCCTATATTTCTGTCCCTGGAGGGTGGAGCCTGGAAGCCTTTGGAGCCCAGAAATGAGATGGAAAAGCAATGAAGGATGAGTCCTGATCCTCCACAGGAGCACACATACTCAAATGTCCTCTTCTATAAACATACACACACACACACACACACACACACACACACACACACACACACACACACCACTCACTCACATACATGGTAGTGCACAGACAGGCAAAAAAACCCCAAGAAAACAAGATGATGTCAACAATGGAAATCAATAAATCATATCAATGGGTAAAAGAGTCAAAATCACAACTCAATAAATGCAGGAAAAGCTTGAATAAATTTTAACAGATAGCATTTGATGTTACAAACTGTACACAAATTAGGTAATGAAAGATCATGACTCAACATAGTAAAGGGAGTTTCTAACAGCCTAACATGATTGACATCAAATGGAATAAGGAAATCTGAATGCTTTTCCTCTATGATTTCTCTGGAACAAGACAGGAATATTTATCTTTTTTAAATTTTTTTATTATTTATTCAATTGTGCATGTATGTGTGTGTATGCATGTGTGTATGTGTGTGTAGAACCACAGGCCGCCCCTGCTTCTGCCAGGCGTTTATACGTGGGGTCTAGGATCCGAACTCAGGACCTTCTGCCTGCAAGGCAGAGGCTTAACCCCTGAGCCACCTCTCCAGCCCCAGGAATATTTATCTTTACCCTCCTACCTAATGTAGTATTGGGATTCTTAGCCAGTGTTATTAGGTAAGAGAAATAAATTAAAGGATAGAAACGGAAAAAGTCAAATTATTATTATTTGAAAATAGAATGATTCTATGTGGACAAAAACATAAAAACACCATTAAAGGACTACTGAAATTAATAAAACACTGAATAATATAAAATCAACATTCATAAACTAGCAGCATTTTATAAACTAATAAAGTGTTTGCTTAGAAGGAAATAATGAAGGCAAGTTCATTTACAACAGTTAAAAATACCCAATAAAAAGTTTAACCAGGGACGTTCAGTGACCTTATCGAGGAAATTTACAAAATGCTTATTAAAAAATATAGGACAAGAGTGCCCATATTTACATACTACAATAATTAATATTTTTAAAATGGTCTATTATTGCTAAAAGAAATTTGTAGCTTTGATGCTGTTACCTAACAAACACCAGTATCATTACTTTCTGAACTGGAAAAGAAAACCTAAGACACATATGTAACCACAAAGCACTAGAATCAGTGACAACAATATCATGATAAAGATAAACCACAAAACTAATTTTGGAGACATCACAAGGTATGATTTCAAGGCGTATTGCAGAGTTATTGCATCCAAGATATTATGGGAGCACTTTAAAACTATCCAAGACATAATGGGAGCGCTTTAAAACTAGCATAGAGGAATGGAAGACAGTCAAAACCCTAGTCCTAAATCCATACATCTTTAGTTAACTGATTCTCAACAAAGGTATCAAAACCAAACATGGGAAAATGAACAAAGCTTCAACAAAGTGTATTGAATAAACTGACCACCTAAATGCATAAAATTAAATATAAATGCCAAATGTCATCATATATAAACTTAAATTCAAAATGGATCAAAGATGTAAACACAAACTCAAAAGACTATGTAAATACTGGAAGAAAACAAATATACACTGGATCCATGAATTTAGACTAGTTTCCACATTGATTGATTGTTGTCAAAGGAGCTCTTTTATCTAATCAAACTAAAAAGATGTAGAAGCTTTAAAATGCTATAATATATAAGACTTACCTATCACCTAAGTATAGTTACCTAAACACTATTTTAGAAGAGTCTAACATTTTAGAAGTAAATATTACAGTAACAATAACAATGTGTATGAGGATTTTTTGTTGTATTTTCCACCAAGCACTTATCATTTTTGCAAAAAAATCATTTAACTGTGTAATTTCTTTTCTAGATCATTAGGAAAAATGCCATAGGACAGGAAATTTCACTAAGGTGCAATTTAATGTAAGGTGCTAGTGTATTTCTTCTTCCTTTCTTTTTTAAGGTGATGACTTCTACATATTCAGTATGCAATGTAATATTAAACTTTTTTCTCAAGGAATGAAAGTGAGTTGGAAATGAAAGGCATGAACAAGACAGACCTGAACTCAGACTTTTGGATCCACTTAAGAAAACGGCCTCATAATTTAACAGGAAGAATTCAAAACTGTATTTTGACTATACATCTTTTTCCTTTAAAGGTTAGTAAAAATTTTGGTTCTATTTTCTGCTAGTAATACTCTATAATGATAATTGGAACTTACTCTCATCAACTCTCAAGAACTGAGATAGACTTTCATTAGAAGGTACTTCATTAAATTCAGTTTTGATTCATGCCATGCCAGTCGAAGGAATTATTTACCTTTTTACAAGAAATAACATTAAGAGAATTCTAAAATAAAATAGGAAGGTGGCCAATGACCTACTTTCAGCTCCAGACTTACTGTTGAAACCTAAGGAGAATATGACAATCTTATTTGTGTTATCTTTGCAGTGGCATAATTGCTCTGTGTGAGAAAGAAACAATTTCTTATGAGCAACTCATGCCTCTAACTCCTTTAAGTGCTTTTGGTATCAGATTAAATATTAATTTGAAGAATGTCTGTGTTTCTCCAGTTGAGCAGGTCCTGCTCACAAACTGTGGTTCAACACATTTTCATTTTGCTGCACATGGTTATACACACTACATTGTTTTTCCACCAGGAATCACTATTTTGAAACAGATAACAGACCCTTATGACCTTGCATTGTATTTTATGCACTTCTCTATCCAAGTCAATTTATAAAGCAGGAACTTCTCAAGTGTAAAACACAGCATAAGCTTCTTTTTAAAAAACAAGTACCTTGAGTATCTATCTTGAGAATAGCATTAAATATAAGATCTCAAGATTATCGTGTTCTGCTGGGAAGAGCTCATTTATTATACTAAATATAGAAGATTCAGTATATGAGACAAAAAATATTCTGTATAATGTATTGAGTTATATTTTTTAGAGTGCCAAATACAAACTTAGTTATCTAAAACTTAACTATAAGATTTCTATATAAGAGATTTTGACACTTATCATTATAATTGGATTTTTAAAAAGAAAAACATTATCCTAATTTGTGCATGCTAATCATATATAACTGAATTTCACATTGGTATTTAAGACAGCCACATGACTATAAAGAGTATTCCTAGATTTCTGCTAATTTTTCTTCCATAGGAATGTCACAATAAACAATATTCTAATGAGACTTGATTTATGTATGAGTTGAAGAAACAGTCATTTGCTATTCTCTGTCCACTGGGGCATGAACCTTTTCAGAGATAGGTTAAATCTGTATTTGTTTTAACTTCAAAGGGAAAAAATTAAATTCTTTCAACATTCAGCTTGGAGCTTAGTCAGTTTAGTAGCCTATAAAGTGTCTTTTCCATGTTATTAAGTCATATATTTAATGAACTGGCATTAGGGCTAACGTGACAAAATGGGCTAATTAGGGTTAGATTCCTCCTCTCTTCTGCTCAATAGAGAACAAGGCCTATTTTTTTCTAGTGACTTTCCTGTCATATATGTCCTTGGGATTGCTCAGGACGTTAAAACCTGGCTTTTCGCAGGGCATGCAAAGTCCAATTATGATTGCTTCGGCCCTAACTTGTGTGGAGTATCTTGCATATCATTGCTCCTCCCATCCTTGTGCTCTTACACTCTTACCGCCCCCTCTTCCGCAAATTTCCCTGAGCTTCAGGATGGGGAGAGATTAGGCTGGCCTAGTTCTAGGTGGTTGGTATAGAGTCTCTGAAGTTCTGAATTGTGGTTCGTTGATTTTCTTTTGCAGTTTTGCTGCTCCTGCAATGCCCTTCACTCCATCCTGATGGGTATTGTATCTCAACCCTGGCCAGAGATAAAAAGCTGTTAAACTAGAGTCTTGTTATAAGAGTATATTCAAAGGTAGATGTAATAAAAGTAGGAAACCACAGTGAAGGAGGGACCAATCACCCATTTGCAAAATGGTTACTTCTTATCTGCCAGACTATATGCCCTCCCCTTCTGGTGAGATTATACCCCCTTCCTATGCTTCAGGGGAACACAGGAAAGGGTTCAGGGAAATGCCACTGGGTCCTTGTATGTCATCGGAGAGGAGGGCCCAGAGGAGAGTCTGGCATGCACATCAAAGGATTCTCTGGGGATTGGGGGTGGGAGGCACTGTGGGATGGGAAGGGAGGGGTGAGGGGAGGGGGAGCAAGGGGGTCAGGGGGAGGAGGAGGGAGGGAGGGAACCGGTGTACCTATTAAGTTTGTATGAGCAGAAATAATAATAAAAAACGTTAAAGGAAACAAAACAAAACAAAACAAAAAACTGGCTTTTTAGTCACTACCTATTTTTAGAAATTCATAATTACCTTGATAATGAATAAAACTTAAATCACTTGCAATTTGAGAACTTTCTATCAGAAACCTGATGCTTACTTTATTACATTTTAAGTCACAATGTGGTATGACTTATTTTTCCCTGGAAACATAAAGTGTTGGTATTCTAATATAGCTAACTAATGTTTGATGTAGTATGGGTTTATTCGGTTTTCAACAAAGGGATCTGTTAAAGTTAGATATAAAGATACATCCAAGCTCTATTATTTTAGGCATCAGTGATCTTATTCCCCTAAAAAATAAAATATTGTGTCCCTAAGGTACATACAGAATATGTTTATTGGCAGCATCTTTCATTTGAGATTAAAATGTGTTTGTGAATGTAGGCAGAAGCACATATATGTCAGAAAACTATATCTTAAATTAATAATTAAATAAGCGAGAGCACATTTATACCATTAACAGATAACAGGGTAGATTAAAAGCTGTGTTTTGTTGTTGTTGTTGCTACTTTGTTCTGCTACATTGCCTTGAAGTTGATTTATTAGGTAACTAGTCAGGTATTAGCAGGATCAGAGGCATTAGGGCTTGTTTTTGTTTCATTATTCATTGTTGCAACAACGTATTTCATCCAACAAATTTAGAGAAAGGAGGAGATTATTCCAGTTCATAAGTCCAAGTTATATTCCATCATGATGGGGGTGTCTCAGCAGCAGAAGTCCACAGCAGTTGGTCTTATGACATCCACAAGACTAAACCACCCATAAATGTATACATGCTCGCTTACTCTCATTGTCATTGTGTACAGGACAGGTTGTATACATTCCTTGGCCACAAAGGGCTGGGTATTTTCACATCAAATAATGTAATCAAGACCATGTCTCACAGGCATGCCTAGATGCCAACCTTAATCTAGAACATTTTTTTTCAGGTATGCACAGGGTTCTGTCTTTCAGGTATTTGATTAACAATTCATACTAACTATCCCAGGGTTGGGTCTTGCCCTCATAACAGCTTGTAAAACCAAGGGTTGGTCAGAGGAATGGGACCTAATATGAAATCCTGAACTGCCCAGAATATCACTAATTGATAACTATCTAAATGTGGGTACAGGTTCCCTGAATCATACAAGAACATTATCTAACCAAAGGATTTCTGATAAAGAAAAAGGGCATATCATTGCTCCTTCCTGTAAGAATCAATACGCATAGGCCCGTGAGTCACAGGAAAATACTTCTCTACTAAGCTGATCTGGAGACTTTAAAAAATATTATAAAGATTTCTTAAAATATAAGTCTGCACAATGGTCTCTTTGCCTACTGCACATTTTCTCCCGTTATTTGTCTCATACACTGGTTCCTTTAGCCATTATCTTCTCTCAAGGGAGAGCCCCTACATTATCCCATGATAAAATATGTGCCTTTGTTGTTTCCTTTGAGTTCTTTTGAAGGAGATCTACTGAGATCACAAGGATTGGGAAGTTGAGGTGAGGCTATCAGAGGCATGCCCTCCTTTTCTTCTTCTTCCTCTTCCTTCCCTTTCTTTTTCTTCTTTTTTCCCTTTTCCTCCTCTTCTTCCTTCTTCTTTCTTTTCCTCACCCTCCATTCTCCTCCTCTCTCTTCCTAGTCCTCTCATTTTCTTCCTCTCCCTTTTTAACTTTTCCTCATCATCATCTTCTTCTTCTTCTAATAACATTTGGCACTTTTTGTCCCCGGACTATCTAATTGCAGTTTTCTCTTGCTAGTTTACCTTTGTCTATTCTCTTTACATGATATCATCTGTTCTCCCTTCAGATTTCAATGGAAATATTGCTAATTCATGCCACACTCCCACACTTTCTCCAATGAAACAGTGTTCACCTACTCTACCATGTTTTCTAATTTGTCTCATATCACAGTTCTTATAATACTGCTGACTGATTTGTATATTTCCTTGTTTACTGTGTGGAATTCAAGCAGATAAGTCTCCATGAGGGTAAAAACCATGTTTGCCTTATGTGATACCAAAGACTCTAGACCTACACAGTTCTTTACACACAAGTTAGATAAAAATTTGCTAAAGACAAAAATTCATTAAATTTTGACAATCAATGTTGCCTATGTTAAAACTATACTATTTGACTCTGATCATAAGCCCAGCAACATTTTTTATTCTACTCATGGATGTGACAAAGGCAAGCAACATGAAACAACATGCAATTAAGAGTACAAGCTATACTAGATGCCTTTTAGGAAACTAAACCACTCAGATATATATTTTTTAAAATTTTATAGGTGATACAACTGTGTTCCCACAAATTCTAATGTTTTAAAAAACTTAATTGACAGTAATTGCACTATTTACATGTTAATGATCCACACCTGGCCCCAGCTGGGTATAAAGAGGCTGACAATGTTTTTCTCTCACCTTCCTGGCAAAGAACTAAGCATATGCAATTGTAAAGAGACCTGCTTGCCAGAAATAACACATTCATAATTGGTAGGACAATATGAAATTGGTTCACACATTTCACCATTTTCAAACAAATGCATAATATTATTCATTTTTAAAAGCTTTATGACTCAAAGAAGACCTTATTTCCTACACTTGGTGATTATTCACAATCATTAAATTATTCCTGTCAATGAATATGCCAGAAAATGGCTAAATAGGAGTCCAAGTGGCCTACTGAAATAAGGGCCCAGTTCCTGCCTTAATCCCTTGAAAAAACTGAGTTTCCTTTGAAGTTATTCAAAATGTGTAATTAAATATGTTAATTTCCTGCTTCCTCTACCCTATGATATTTTGAATCACTATAGTTTTGATTCAGCTTCTCAGACAAGCCACAAAGCAATTAAGAGGTATTGAAAAGTGATGACCATAACAAAGACTTTTGAGTCATAAAATGGTTCTTGCTAGATTTCAGTGTTTCATCATCTGAGAAACAATAGGCATTATTAGCACAACAAAGTGAAAGGAGAAGAACAAGCTTTGAGTTACATGTGTTCCTAGGATTACATTTTACCAGTAAATTCAAGAAAGTTTGATGCCACTATTTTATTTCTAATTATAGACAAACTGATTGCCATGTTCAGTGTTATACAGCAGATGACTTGCAGAGGGGGTAAGAAATATACAATGATCAAATGTTCATAAAAATAATGTTTGTAAAATAGCTAGGGAGTAAAAACTTGTAAATAACATCATTTTAAGACATTAGTGGTCTCTTTCCAAAGAGAGAAATTAGGTTAGAGGAGGAAAGGGTATAGTTAAATCTTGAGAGAAATCCATGTGAAATAAGGATGCGAGAAAGATGTTACTCCTTATTCTGCGCCAAGGAAACATGCTAGCTACATTATCTTATTTAATTCATTCAAGACCACCTAGTTGTGGCTAGAGTAAGAGCTGGGACAGGAACTCACACATGTGATTACAAGAATTTCCCACTCAGATACATGCCAGCCATGATGGAAGTGTCAAGTGTACCATGCAGATAGCACTGCAATAGCAAGTATATTGAGGACTCAAACCAAATAACATACAATAGACACTAAAGGAAGTAATGGGTCATATTTCCAACCAGGAAAGAGCAGAAGTGGGACTGGAAAGGGCAGACATTCAAGTCTACTGAATTACATAGTAAGGCAGACCTATTCTGTCTTACTAGACTGATAGAGTGAAAAGAAGTATGCAAGGAATGGGGTTATTGTTTCATGTTGTAGAGTGGAATGATACAGAAGGCAACTTCTTCCTTAAATGAGCCAAAACATAATGTCTTTAAGGAACACGTGTTTCTAGCACCCTAGCAAAGGGTCTATGTATTAAGAACTTACTAAAGTAATGCTCAGTGATGAATAAATAAAGGAACAGATAGAGGAGATACATATGATATTATGCTTATTTACCATAATACAATTTAACTTTGTCTTCAGAAATTATTGGGTATTTAGATGAAATAGAAGTTAATTTAAAGTGAGAATTAGTTATCAAATAGGCCTATTATATGATATTGAGTACTTGAAACTAATATTTTCCAATTTAGACAAACTAACATAAGGTAGTATTTGATATATAGTTGTTAATGATTTCCTAAACTATTGATGTTATGTGGGCATGAAATGATGTATGAAATTTAATTCAATTCAATATTAAAATATTTTATTATACATTCTTCTACTCACACACAAATTTATTTAACAAATTTTCTGACTTTGCCACTATAAATGAAGTAATAACACTGAAAAGTGGTATTTTTTTTGTTTGTGGAAAAGATGCTAAATGGCTCACATGTTGTTTCTTATTCTTGTTTTACATGTTTACTTCATGTAACAGCTTCATAATCATACAATGAGTGGGTACACAAAATCATTTTAGAAATAAAACTTAGAAAAAGAACATAATATGAATTTAAATACTTGCAAATAAGCATTAGAATTTTAGACTTGAATTCAGTGATTTTATTCCATTTTGTTTTCTTATTGCTTAATCTTATGCTTCTACTTTTCCCACTGTAAATCTTCCCGCATTCTCCCCCAACCAGTCTCCTTACCCTCATGTGTCCCTGCATGTGTGGAAAACCTAGCCTCATCAGGGTTTCCTTTACTGATCTGTATCTGAGCACTTGTAGGAGAATGGATGATATAATAGTAAGTATACCATGGAAAGTAAGGCTCCCCTTTTATCCTCCTCCATTTCCTCATATGAGTGCATGTATGTGTGCATGTACACATGTTGCTGTGTTATATTCTCTACTCTAACCAACGAGTTTTGATTATAACTTAATATTTTTCTTTCAGATTTATTAGTAGGTATAATATGCTTTTGTAACATTTTGTTATAATTTTTTATTAATTATGAGTGTATGTGTGTGTGTATCAGAAGGCACTGTGTGTGCTTGTGGAGATCCAAGGGTGACTTGAGGAACTATCGCAGATTGTTTGGCCTCATCTTTGCTTCTCTCTGGAATTTTCCAGGCTCCACCTTCCAGAACAGGAAGTACGGGCTACTGCCATTTCTGCCTAGTGATTTTATGTGGGATCTGGGATCTGAACTCAGGTCCTTCTGCTTTTGATGTAGAGTCTTAACACCTGAACCATCTCTTTAGCCCCAGCAAAGAAATTTAAAATATATACATATAATATTGGAAAAAACAACTAAACAAACATACAAATAACATTAAAAGAACATAAACACAAACGGAAAAGCATGAAACTGGCAACAATTGTGACAAATCACATTCTGTATGAATAATTAATTTATTTAATATAAAGTTGCTGATGACTAATCAATAACAAATGGTAAAATCTAAATTTGAGCAATATGCATAATTTCAGGAAATGCAATATCAATGGTTTTTGAACATATGAGAACTGCCCTTTTCATTATTATGAAAGAATAAATTTTATTATGAAGAATAAATTAAAAACATGATAATATTGGATTCAGGGCCCAAAAGACACCAAAATCATAAAGATTTACAATACATTCTATTGGAAGTGTTTTAGGAAACAGGACTTAATAATGGGAGAAATAACTGAATCAGTTTGTATGGAAGGAAATTTGACATTGTCAAATGTGATTTATCAAAATTAAAAATGCATAAATACTTAGGAATAAATTTCACTTCCAACAATTTATATGAAGTAAAAGATGCATATGAAATTTAGTACATTTTGTGCAATGCTAAATTAATCTAACTTGCATGTTTGTCAAGTAGCTCCAATAGTTTGGGTATGAAATGTTTACAAAAACCTGTGGGATGGAGCCTGTTGTCAGAAAAGACTATATTAGGGCTGGAGAGATGGTTCAGAGATTAAGATTCTATCTTGTAATCAGAAAGTCCTGAGTTTGAATCCCAGGTCCTATATAAAAATGCCAGGCAGAAAAAGGCAGTGGCCTGCACTCCTGGCCCTGGTGGGTGGAGCCTGGGAAATCCCATAGCAAAACAAAGAGAAGGTAGCAATCCAGGCTGATTCCTGGTCACCCTTGGTTCTCCACAGGCATACACAGGCCCCTCTTACACACACACACACACACACACACACACACACACACACACACGCACATATGCACATTCACACACACAATAAATAGTTAAAAATAAAAGACAAAACTAAAAAAAAAAAGCCTCTATTAGGAGGTGGTGAAACTTTAAAAAATTGACTCTCCTTGGTTAGGAGGGCCACACCAGAAACAAGGAGAGTGGAGACCATGTTACAGCAGAGAAAATAGGCCTCCATCAAGGTCTGCAAGTAAGTAATGAGAAACCTGGTTAAGTTCACAGACGTTCTTTCCTGATCTCACCAGAAGGGGAGGGCATATAGTCTAGCAGATAAAAAGTAATCATTTTGCAAATGGGTGATGGACCCCTCCCTCAGGGAGGTTTCCTACTCTTATTACATCTACCCTTGAATGTGCTATTACAACAAGACTCCAGTTTTAACAGCTTTTTGTCTCTGGCCAGGGGGGTGACATACAGTGCCCAGCAGAATGGAGTGAAGGGAATTGCAGGAGCAGCAAAACTGCAAAAGAAAATCAACAAACCACGATCCAGAACTTCAGAGACTATATCAATCACATAGAACTAGGACAGCCTAATGTCTCCCCATCCTGGAGCTCAGGGACATTTGCGGAAGAGGGGGCGGTAAGATTGTAAGAGCAAAAGGATGGGAGGAGCAACGATTTGCAAGATTCTCAACAATAGTTGGGGCCAAAGCAATCGTAATGGGACTTTGCATGCCCTGCGCAATGTCCAGCGCACTGTTGCCCTCATAAAGTCTAGCATCTGTTAAGGGCACCGAGACCCCTGGAGGCAAGGGATTGACAGCCATAGTAGTGATCTTATGCTTAAGGGGAACAAGAGAAAGGGCTTATGGAAATGCCACTGGGTCCTTATATGTCATCGGAGAGGAGGACCCAATGGAGAGTTAGGCGTATACAATAAAGGACTCTCTGGGAATTGGGGGGGGGGGCACGGGGGGAAGGGGAGGGGGAGGAGGGGGGAGGGAGGGAACTGGTAAAAAATTTTAAAATGTATAATTAAATTTTTAATAAAAAAAATTGACTCTCTTTGGAGGTCTTTGGTTTTTATGGGGGGCATTCAAGTGGAGGTGACAATGGATTCTTCCCGTTACTACTTCTCTCTCATTTATGAGGAAAACCACAATTCTCTGCCAAGCACTGCTGTCATAAAGTATTGCCTTGTTATGGGCCTTGTTATGAAAGCAACAGAGTCAATGAATGATGAAATAGACCCCTTAAAACCATCAGTCTAAAATAAACTGGTTCTCTTTATAAGTAAATCATCGTGGATATTTTCATATAGTGAACAAAATCTGACTGCCACAGTGGTACTTCATCTTTATGCAGATGATAACATAGCAACTGTTGAAAATAATAACCTTTAAGATTCTTATATTTTGGACTTGAAGTATGCCTTCTGAAAGACTCATATATTAATGTCTTGGTTCCCATTGAAAGCAGTACTCAGAAGCAGGACTCTAGGGGAGTGATTGAATCACCAGGACTCAGAATTCATGAATGAATTCACCTATTGAATGGATCAATCATTCACAGCATTAAGGGAAGGTGATGAAAAGATTAGGATGTGGGGCTTGGTTTGAGGGAGTAAGTCATAAATTTGCCTTTGTTTTTCCAGTTCCCAACTCACTACCTCAACTTTACCCTATTTTCTGTCCTATAGAGGTGTGAGATCCTTTGCTTCACCACAAGCTTTTCTCCATGATGTTCAGCAATAGAACCAACCAAACACGTATTAAAACCATGTACCAAACTGACTTTACCCTTCCTTTAAAATGCTTCTCACATACAGTTTTCACACTGTTCAAATAACCTGACACATACATATAAAAATAGGACCCTGAGATGTGACTACCTGACTATATGATTCAAAAACCTTTAGAACTATTTATTTTTTATTTATTTATTTATTTGTTTACTTTTTTTTTCTTCTTTAGAACTATTTTGAAGGAGGAATTTGGAAATATGTGGGAAATCTGGCCAGAGAAGCACAAATATGCTGTAAGCAAAATTGTCTGAGCAGTTGTGGTGGGATTTCAGAGGACTGGAATGTCAATAGGAATGTGGTGATGTAACGATGGTACTTATGAGGTTTGATGGAAAACAAGGACTACGTCAGGAATTAGACTAAAAGTTATCCATGTTAAATTGTGGCAAAGAATTTATCTACACTGTATCAATGGTGTCTGAGTAAAGGTAGTACGTTAATTAATATGGAAGAGAAATTTTCAAGGCAGTCAAACATTTAGGCTGTGACATAGGTATAGTTAGTTGCTTTGGCTGGAGTTACAGTAAGAATTAGTAGCAGGAAAACATCATGGAAACAGTTATACCAGAAAAAGAACATATTTAAAGTTGACATTAAAGTAGGCATTATTTATTAAGTGATTCACACCATTTAAAAGAAACTAAATATTTTATACTGGACCAATAGGAAAGACAACTTGCACAAATATAGTTAGAATGCTGTTTCCCCAGGATTTTTTTTTAGCGTGGCTTTCCCACCTTGGAACAACTCAGCAATGTTTTAGACATGGTGAAAGGGAAACTGGCCATTAATGGCCAGGCAAAAATTCCATGATATAGGTTTTACCAGTATGTAAAATGAGAGTTACAGGATCATGGAGATTTCAAAGAAAAGCCTGGAAGATCACGCAGTGGGTTAGGAGAGTTATTTCCCTGTAGGTAACCTCTGAGATGGTAATATGTAGAATTGTGAAAGTGAAGGCAAAGATGTTAGGGAGACTGCAGAACTTTGGAAAAGCCAGAAGCATAGAATGTTGGCTATGTGAAATTGAAGATAGTGAGCTAAATTAGCCTAGCAATGAGGTGCTAAGGTCTAGCATCTGGCAAGGCCATAGGGGTGGACCTCTACAAGCCTTTTGGTGCTCAAATCATGTCACCACTTACCCTGAAACCAGACACGGAGTTATAGAATTTAATGTTTGCTCCGATGGGTTTCTGTTCTTATTTTGATCCAATTCCTCTTTTTCATATTTCAATTTTTTCACTTTTGGAATGATAAGGAGTACTCTGTGCCACTTTATCTTGGAAATATTAAATTTGATTTAATATATTATAGGAGCTTGCAGGTAAGAATGTGACTTATATCAAAGGAAGAGATTTTGAACTTGGACATTTGACAAATGCTGGAACTGTTAAGACTATGGATACACTTAGAAATAGACTGAATACATTTTGTATTATATGATGTATCTGACCCATTTTAAGTCAAGGTGTGGAATGTTGTGGATTGTAAATGACTGGCCCTAAATGAAATGCTCATGTCATGAAGGCATAGTCCCTAATATAAGCAATGTTTCAAATTATAGATTTTGGATATTGCTTAGATCAGGATGCCTCTGTCTTCATTAATGGACTAAATCATTAATGGATTCATAACAGTGCCAGTGAGAGCATGGCATGAAAATCAGAGATAGTGCCTAGTTGAAGGAAGTAGGTCACTAGCCAGGCAGTTCTTAACTTCCAATATATAGTTAACTGCTTTTCTCTA
This sequence comes from Typhlomys cinereus, assembly GCA_023101885.1. Lineage (NCBI taxonomy): Eukaryota > Metazoa > Chordata > Mammalia > Rodentia > Platacanthomyidae > Typhlomys > Typhlomys cinereus. Next base: position 276,643 of record JALPQD010000492.1, read on the forward strand.
CTACCATGATTGATGTCCCAACACATTCCCATAGTGAAGAAGAAAGCTAATCATGTACTTTAATTTAAAATAGATAAAATAAATCCATATTTATTTTTAAGTTGTTTTCTCAGGTATTTTTCAGAACACAAAAAGTCTAACTAAACCAAAGATATTCTTCAAGTGACAAAATATAGGGCACTGAACAGTAAATATGGTGTGATTCTAGTTGATCAAAAATGGGACATATGTCTATATATTTATTAGTACATTTTGAGAATATCTTTGAATATATATCTAAGAAACTGGAGGGAGAAACTGGGGTTAGGGGCTTGGCTATATGTTCTTTATATACTTAGAACTGCCATTAGTTTCTAATATTTGACATATAAAACAAGCCAGTCCATGTAATTTGAAAAAACATCCACTATAATTTCTACCATCACATGAATATTATTCCTATTAATGACAGATCTACTGCCTACAAAATACTTTTTAAATTCTGGATGAAACTAGTAGTTTTATCAATTGAACTCAGATTATGAACAATTGTGTACATGGCTAGATGATGTAATGACCAAGGAAGGAAGAAAAAAAGAAAATAGTTTTCCTTTTGTAAGGTAGTTGTCATGCAGAATAAGAGATCTATTTTTGGAGTGAGAGTGCTGAAAGGTTTGATTCCTGGCCTGGTGAACTTGGGTTTCATTTGTGCATGGAGATGATAAGGTGTCAGGCTATTGTTGGAATAAAAAAAAAGTCAAACATATAATGCATGTAGAACAATGCATCACAAATAACACCCAATGAGTGTTCACTGTTGTTATCATCAGCAGCATCAGCATCATTATCATCACTATCACCATGATCATTACTATTGTTACTGCTATTATTATTATTTTCATCATTGCCCAGTTTGTTCACTTCTCAGGACTTTAAATTCATTTTCACAGTGTTGATTTTTCATTTTCCTTCCTAACAGCTATCATTACTGGGCTTACTTAGGGTCCGTTTGCCCTTAAATCCCTTACTCGAAATTCTCAGTCTTTGATCTTTATCGCTATCCGTCTTTCCTAGGTTACCATGCTAGTGGCTCTGCCCTTGATTCTTTACCAGAGAAACAGAGACGGCTGCATGCTCTTGCTTTATTCAGGCCATTGCAATCTCTTATATTCTGATTTTCAGTACTTCCACATTTGTGCAACCAAGTTCCAATACTAAATTTAGTCTTCGTTATTTTTAATTTTTTTTCTAGACCTTAACTGACTTGGGTAAATACTAAAAGGTATGATTAAGGATGGAGGAGAAATAAGGTTTGATGGGTACTGATGGGCAGGTATAATTCAATTTTATTAAGCTAATCCTGTAGGTTTGAGAAGAACCTTAAAGTAACTTCCAAAGACAGGGCCATGATAACCAAGTCTTAACAGTTTTTAACATTTTCAATAAATCAAGCAATGGGATAAATTACTTCTGTCTTGAAAGTATATATTCAACGTATATCAGTAAGGGCTTCAAACTACTAATTGAATGTCTAAAGTAGATAAAACCAGGACCAAAGGCAAATGTAAGCAGCAATAGTAAGGCATAATCAATTGAATGTATTTATGAAGGTTACCTCATTATTTCTTAATGAGGAGTTCAAGAAGCTATGCGTGACTGTTGTCGACTGGCAGTCTATTACATCAATACCTTGGAGCTGTCAAAGCCAGCTCAGGGTTTTAGAAATGCTTATACACCATGAAGCCAACATAAACTGAATAAAAGGTTTGCTCTCTATTTATTTTCCATCAAATTGCATGCTATGGGGCAATTGCAAATACATGACAAAAGAAAACCGTGGAAGTTACCATGTTTTTCAAAATTCATAAAGAACATTTTCAGTTTAGCAACATTAACAAAAGCACGAAAGAAACATTTCTAAAGCCTAAAAGCCTCTGCAAAAGCTCAAGATATTTATTCCAACACTGATTTCATTATATTGCAAATGATAATGTTCTAATTGGGACTCTCCAAAATACTAGGCAATAATAAATTTTAAATGACTATTGTTCTTTAAAATAGTTGTCAGAAAAGTTATGAGCGAAAGCTAAATAAGTTCTACTTTTTTATTTAAAATACCATCAGTAAATACATAACATTTTGTATTTTAGGCATAATTTTCAATAATAAAAGAATCTTTGTTAATTAAAAAAGTACTTTAGGTGAGTAAAGAAAATTTTATGTAAGTATTACACTCAGTGAAATAAAACTGATTTAAGACATTCCAAATCTTCAGTTTGCTCAGAGTAAACACATCAGAAAACAACTAAAGAGCATTTTATCATACTGTAAAACAGTTAATGGAAAATTATCAGGTATGAAGTTTGAAAATATGTAGGACATGTTTTTATTTTTGTCATTACTGAATGAATATTATGGAAGTTATCTTTTTGTGAATATATTCAAGAATAATTACAAACATGAAATCCATACAGCAAAAGGTCACCGTGCCAGGAATACTAGATAGTAAGTAGATGACGACAGGTGTTGATAAAATATGACAAAATAATGTTTTTGAAATAATGGTGAAAAAATTGTAAGAATTGTCTTTTACAAAGGGATGCACAGCATGTATTCCTATTTGTGCACATGCATGCAATTGTGTGTATATACATCATATTGGGATTGAACAGTTCAACACATGTGCTAGTGAAATACCTCAAAAACTCAGTTTGGATATAAAGGGTCATGGTTGTTAATTTGCATATTATTCATTTATATGTCAATAAGTGCACATAAAGGAATTATGTACATTTTAAATTTCTCAAGGATTTTATGCTCTTAATCTTTCTGTCTAAATTTGCTTGCAATCTTCAACTTAAACAGAAGAAGGAGATATAGTTCAGCTCTACACTAACATACAAATTTATTGATGATTTTAGAATAAATGCATTTCATGGGAGAAAATTTATGAAAAAGGATATTTTCTCATAGACTAAAAATTACTTGTTATTTTGAGTTATAACTTTATCATTATCATTAATTATAATCAGAACAATGTACTTCCTAAGGTCTGAAGAGATGGCTCAGGAGTTATGACTCAGCCTCAAAAACAGAAGGACCTGGGTTTGGATTCCAGATTTCACATAAAAACACCAAGCAGAAATGACAGTGGCCTCTACTTCCAGTTTTGGAAGGCAGAGCCTGGAAAATTTCAAAGTGACACATAAAGGAAGTAGAAACAATCCAAGATGATTCCTGAATAAACTTTCAGCTTTCACAAACACACACAGTGTCCTCTGATATACATAAACACATAAACATACACAGACACGTACACATGCACATGTGCGTGCATATGAGCAAAAAAGAAAAGTGTAATTCATAATTATTTTTATATAGTCCCATATAAAATCTACCAAATTTTAAAGAATGTGTTCTCGCTTGTGTATCATATTTCACGTATTTTTTTACATTTTTTATTATCTCCCCTCATACAAACTTAATAGGTACACCGGTTCCCTCCCTCCCTCCTCCTCCCCCGGCCCCCCTGCTCCCCCTCCCCTCACCCCTCCCTCGCCACCCCCCAGTGCCTCCCCTCTCCCAATCCCCAGAGAATCCTTTAATGTGCATGCCAAACTCTCCTCTGGGTCCTCCTCCCCGATGATATACAAGGACCCAGCGGCATTTCCCTGAACCCTGTCCTTTGTTCCCCTTAAGCATAGGAACACTATTTTGGTTGTCAATCCCTTGCCTCCAAGGATCTTGTTGCTTTTAGGAAATGCTAGACTTTGTGGGGTCAGTAGTGTGTTGGACATTGCATAGGGCATGCAAAGTCCAATTATGATTGCTTTGGTCCTAACTTGTGTGAAGTATCTTGCATATCATTACTCCTGCCATCCTTGTGCTCTTACAATCTTACCGCCCCCTCTTCCGCAAATTTCCCTGAGCTTCAGGATGGGGAGAGATTAGGCTGGCCTAGTTCTAGGTGGTTGATATAGAGTCTCTGAAGTTCTGGATTATGGTTTGTTGATTTCCTTTTGCGGTTTTGCTGCCCCTGCAATGCCCTTCACTCCATCCTGATGGGTATTGGATGTCACCCCCTGGCCAGAGATAAAAAGCTGTTAAATTAGAGTCTTGTTATAAGAGTATATTCAAAGGTAGATGTAATAAAAGTAGTAAACCACAGTGAGGGAGGGGTCAATCACCCATTTGCAAAATGGTTACTTATTATCTGCCAGACTATATGCCCTCCCCTTCTGGTGAGATCACATCCCCTCAGTTGTAAATGATCAGGAGTGAAAAGTCTGTGAACTTAACCAGATGTCTCATTGCTTACTTGCAGTCCTTGGTGGAGGCCTATTTTCTGTGCTGTAACATGGTCTCCTTTTTCCTTGTTTCTGGTGAGGCCCTCCTACCCCATCCCTCCTGTTAATACTCCTTGCAATTACTGTATTGCAGAGATTTATTCTCCAGTGTCTCTAGGTGGGCTGGGTGGGTTTGGTACGAGGAGCCACCTATTAGGGAGTACATAGGGCACTTAATTTTCTGGGTCTGGAAAGGCCAGAGACTATAAAAACCATAGTTGAAAGGGTAGGGAATTCCTTCAAGCTGATTGGGCTAGGCCAACAGTTCCTAAACAGACATCCAATGACACAGTCACTGCTACCAACTCTCAACAGTTGGGATCTTGTGAAATTAAAGAGCTTCTGTTCAGATAAAAAGATTGTAACACGAGCTCAAAGGCAACCCATAGAATGGGAGAAAATCTTCACTAAGCACATATCTGATAGAGTTCTACTATCCAGAGTGCACAAAAAACTTAGAAAACTAAATACCAAGGAAACTAATGGCCCAATTAAAAAATGGGCCCTGGAACTTCAAAGAAACTTTACTAGGGATGATATTAAAATGTCTAACAAATATCTTTAAAAATGTTCCACTTCCTTAGCCATCTGGGAAATGCAAATCAAAACTTCCCTGAGATATCATCTCACCCTGGTCAGGATAGCAAAAATCCACAATACAAACAACACCAACTGCTGGAGAGGATGTGGAGAGAGGGGAACTCTCTTACATTGCTGGTGGGAATGCAGGCTCATACAGCCACTCTGGCGAGCCGTCTGGAGATTCTTAAAGAAATTAAAGATTGAAATGCCATATGACCCTGCGATTCCACTTTTGGAAATAACCCCCCATGCAGCAGAGGTTCACCTCGATAGCACAAGTGCGACCATGTTCATAGCAGCACTGTTTACAATAGCAAAGTCATGGAATCAACTCATATGTCCAACAGTTGACAAGTGGAATAGGAAACAGTGGTACATCTATACAATGGAGTACTACTCAGCCATAAAAAATGATGAATTACTGTAATTTGCCGGGAAATGGATGTCATTAGAAACAATTATATTGAGTGAATATTTCACGTATTTTTATTGCAGGTTACATATTGTATTTACCTTTAAATTGCAGTTCATGGGATTCTTACAGACTGTCATGGTTTGAAATGTGTCTGCCACAGTCTCAAGTGTTTGGCAAGGTCATGGCACCTTGAGAGGTGGAGCCTTGCTGGAGGAAGGCATTCACAAGGGGTGGACCTTGAGGTGGATTAATCGCACCCTACTTCGAGGAGAAGTCTGCCTTTACAGCAAGCAGTCTTTCGGCTCTCAGCCTCCAAGATGTCTGTGGTGACTTAGCCTACTCTAGCTTAGGCTAGCCAACCATACCGACTCCATCATGAGAAACTGTATCTTCACTTTAGAAAGGTAAGCTAAATAAATCTCTCTTTCTCCCTTAAGTTGCTTGACTTTGGATGCTCTCTCATAACAATAGTTAAGAGTAACCGTTACACAGATATAGCACTAATTTGAGATAAATTGTGTAAAAACAAACTTATTCAAGCTGTTAGACAGCTCAGTGAGTAAGGTGCCTGATAGCAAACCTTGTGACTTGAGTTTAATTCCCAGAAGCTGATATTGCATAAATTACATGTTAGAAGGAGAGAACTGACTAGTGAAAGTTGTCCACTGACTTTCATACTCTATGGTATTCATGTGTTCTCTCTCTTTTCTTCCTACCATCTCAAATAAGCAAACAGAATAAAATAAAATAAAAACAAAATCAAGGCTTCATATTTAAACTCAGTGGGTTATGGCACCTGCTTGCCAACGTGGATACAGGAGTTTGATACTCAGAATTCTACATGATAGGAGAGAATTGAGAAGTGTCATATAAAAGTTGTCCTCTGACCTCTATCCATGTTTCATGACCCACATGTATGCATCTCTCTCTCTCCCTCCTTCCATCCTTGCCTCTCTCCTTTCTTCTACCTCACTTATATAGATAAAAAGAAATAAATTGAAAACAAATCAAATATTCATAATTAAGCTCAGTGGGTTAAAGTGCATGCTTGTAGACCTGGAGAACTGAGTTCAATTCTCAGAAGCCCATGTAGTGGAAGCAGAGAAATTTCTCATGCAAGTTGTCCTCTGACCTCCATCCATAAGTCATGGCATACCTCTCTCTCTTTATCTTTCTCTCTCTCTCAATCTCTCTCTCTCTTTCCCTATCTGAAATAAATACATATATCAAAAAGTGATTCAATATCAAAACAAATCTTAAATTCTTTTTTTTTTTTTTTTTTTTTACAAACTTAACAGGTATACCGGTACCCTCCCTCCCTCCAACCTCCCACCATCCTATGCCCCCCCTCCCCTCTCCCTCCCTCCCCATCTCCCATTGCTTCTCCCTCCCATCCCTGGAGCATCCTTTAATGTGCGTGCCAGACTCTCCTCTGGGTCCTCCTCTCCAATGAGGTGCAAGGACCCAGTGGCATTTCCCAGAACCCTTTCCTGTGTTCCCCTTAAGCATAGGAACACTACTGTCACTGTCAATCCCTTGCCTTCAAGGATCTTAGTGCCTTTAGCAAATGCTAGACTTTGTGGGGTCAATAGTGTGTTGGACATTGCGCAGGGCATGCAAAGTCCAATTATGATTGCTTCAGCCCTAACTTGTGTAGAGTATCTTGCATATCATTGCTCCTCCCATCCTTGTGCTCTTACAATCTTACCACCCCCTCTTCTGCAAATATCCCTGAGCTTCAGGATGGGGAGAGATTAGGCTGGCCTAGTTCCAGGTGGTTGATATAGAGTCTCTGAAGTTCTGGATTATGGTTTGTTGATTTTTTTTTCCAGTTTTGCTGCTCCTGCAATGCCCTTCACTCCATCCTGGTGGGCATTGTATGTTACCCCCTGGCCAGAGACAAAAAGCTGTTAAACTAGAGTCTTGTGATAAGAGCACATTCAAAGGTAGATGTAATAAAAGTAGGAAACCACAGTGAGGGAGGGGTCAATCACCCATTTGCAAAATGGTTACTTTTTATCTGCCAGACTATATGCCCTCCCCTTCTGGTGAGATCATACCCCATCAGTTGTAAATGATGAGGAAGGAAAGTCTGTGAACTTAACCAGATGTCTCATTATTCACTTGCAGTCCTTGATGGTGGCCTATTTTCTCTGTTGTAACATGGTCCCCTCTCTCCTTGTTTCTGGTGAGGCCCTCCTACCCCATCCCTCCTGTTCATAATCCTTGCAATTACTGTAGGTATTGCAGAGATTTATACTTCAGTGTCTCTAGGTGGGTTTATTACTAGGAGCCACCTATTAGGGAGTACATACGGCACTTAATTTTCTGGGTCTGGGATACTTCACTTAATATAATTGTTTTTAATAACATCCATTTCCCGGCAAATTCTATTAATTCATTATTTTTGATGGCTGAGTAGTACTCCATTGTATAGATGTATCACAGTTTCCTTATCCACTCGTCAACTGTTGGACATTTGGGTTGATTCCATGACTTTGCTGTTGTAAACAGTGCTGTTATGAACATGGTCGTGCTTGTGCTATCAAGGTGAATTTTTGCTGTATGGGGGGTTATTCCCAAAAGTGGACTCGCAGGGTCATATGGCATTTCAATTTTTAATCTCTTTAAGAATCTCCAGACGGCTCACCAGAGTGGCTGTATGAGCCTGCATTCCCACCAGCAATGTAAGAGAGTTCCCTTCTCTCCACATCCTCTCCAGGAACAAATCTTAAACTCTTGAATTTCTTTTTATAAAAAAGAATTTAAATCTCTGAAATCCTAATAACCTTTTCTAAATCACACAATTTAAAGAAAGATTCTAAAAATAATTCACCTTTAAAACTCTACCTTCTTTGTGATCTACTTATTGTTCTTCCATTTACTATCTATAAGTAGATAGAATCTGGACAGGAAAATGGTATTATGTGTTGTAAGATTTCAACAACAAAACTTCATCTGTACCCTCAAGAAAGAAGAAGGACAAAATTCTGGAGCATTATAGGATTATTTGTATATTTTATGTAATATATAATAACCCTTCCATTTATGATTCTGCTTAAAATAACTCATGCTTAGCATTTTATATAACAACCTGTGAAAAATCTTTAATAAGTTAAACAAAAACTCAAGAATGTTTTGTGGATTTCTTAAAGTTCCATAAATTTTTTTAAAAATGTCATTTGAAAGATAAAAATACAGTTGGGGTCTAACTTAATTGTACAGTTCTTATCTAGCATATAGCATGTCTGGATTCAATAGCTGTAACTGCATAAAAGTATAAAATAAAAAAGTATCTTAGTATATGTTCTATTAGCTAGAAATTCAATTAATATACTTCAATTCTTTAATATTTACTTGAAAATGTTTTATTCAATTTAGCCCACCTTTCTCATAGATTTATAGTAAGCAAGTAATGTATAACAGTGCCTGGTTTCTCTTTCGCTCAAATCGTGTATCATAACTCTTTTTCATGGATTCATGTAACAAAAACTTATTATGCTAAGGGAACTGACCATATACTCACAACAAGAGCAAAGAGTGTATAAGGGCCAATGTATACTTTCTAGCTTATAAGTCTGCCACATGAGAGTTCTCTGAACTCTCTTTCATCTTTTTCACCTGCCTGGAGAATGGTTTTATCCACTATGCTGTGGGTCTTCCCAAATTAATCAGGCATTTAGGCAATCTCCTATAGGTTTGCTTTAACTAAAAATTTCCTCATAGTTGTGCCTAAAGGGTCAGTTCTTAATTGTCCAATTGTTAAGTCATGCCTGAAAGTAACTGCTCCACTGATCATATGAATCCATGTTTTTAATCACATCTAAAGTCAAAAGAATCCTGTCCTTACATATACACAAGACTTTCATATTTATTTCATTTGGTTTTCACAAATTGGTGAGTAGAGATCCAGAATGTAAATAATATCCAATTTAGGGATCTTTAGAGAAAACATGGCAAATATAATTTTTCTGCTTATAATAACAAAGTCCCAACATTATAAAGGTCCTTGACAAAAGAAGGGGAGATTTCACACTTATGAGATTGCTCATTGTAGTGTCAAATATACTACTACAGACTCCTGGTTCCTTACTACCATAGGCAACCCAAAGTGGCTACTGTATAATCCACACATGCAGAGGGACAAGAGGGCTGGTGGGACACACATGGACTGGGGAAGGGTGGGGAGGAGTGTAGGAAGGAGAGGGCCATGAACTCATTTGTTTCTTTTCTTTTTTTAACAGGGGAGACCACGAACGCAGTCCTCCACTACCACAAATTATGCAGTCGAGTTTCCCACATTTGGGGACATCGCAGGGGTCAGCACATCCGGAGTGCAATGGATAAGCCTCGCCCTGGGAAAACCACCTTCGTGATCATGGTATCTCCCCTGCTAGGTAAGTATGAACTCATTTGTTTCTTAACAGACTCGGATAAAGAGAAAAGGTCTTTGAAAGTCAGAGAAAGCATCTCTCAAAAGTTTTGGATCTTTACCCACAGAAGCTTGTCATCACTGGGCCTGTGCATTTCACCCACTTGTTTCTTCCCAGCACTATGAAGTTTTTTTCCATGGTATTCTGTGTTCTCACAATGCAAGCAGTCTGTGCTATGCATGTGGTTGTATAACTTAAAATCACAAAATTTGCTAAGAGTCATAATGAATGCAATTCCATCTCTTCATGCTGTGGGTGGCAATGAAGGCTTAAAGAGAAGGAGAAATTTACTCAAGGTCTCATGTTCTGTTGGTGATGGACTGAAAGCCACATCTCTTTGTTGTGTAGCTGGGATTGTGTTCTGTTGTAACCTGTACTTGGCATATTGCTTTGTGAGTTCATGTGTCTTTTATTAGATAAAAGAAAAGGTAACCAAAGGTTGAATTCAATCTTCTTCCTTTATGTAGAGGTCCACAGCATTTGGAAAAATTTCTGGGATATAGCAGCTAATTCACTTACAAAATTCCATAAGTGTGTCCCTATTTTCCTTTAATTTTCAAATTTATCAACATATTAGTCCAGATTTACTGATGACTTACTAAATACATCCCCGGTTTGCCATTTATCAATACCTTGTATTTATCGCTTAGTTGACCATATCACTAACTCCACCACTGATTAGCATTGCAATTAAAAGTCCAGGATATTGGTGATCACTGTAGACAGGAGTCTTGTCCTTCTATTTCTCATTACCAAATAAATCATTATGGCAACAAGATACAGAAAGAGCAGTTGCTTAAAAATAAACATTTTTGCACAGGACTCAAATCCCTAATGGGTACAATTCCTCACCATGGTTAAGATAACATGTCCTTAGCTAAGGCTGTTATTGGTGCATGTCTCTTAATCCAGGATTGAAGAGGCAATCAAATGCCAAATTTGAAGCTATACTGATCTACACAGAGGGACCCTGCATCTAAGAATAAAACTTATATCACATTGCCATGAAAATTAAGACAATTTTAAGAAGATATTTTGAAATTAAACACTTCTCATAGGAAGAATAAACACTCAGATTATAACACTGATCCCAGAGGATGAAAAAAGATAACTATGTTCTTCCAAAGTCACAAACTGTGCAGTGGAGGCATTTGCTCACCTGCTATTGACTATTATAAGAGAGTGCCCTTTGTTGTAGAAAATGTAACTCACATATAAATCTAAGACATTTTAAATACTTTATTGTATGTATGTACCACATTTTCATTAACCATTTGTCAGTTGTTGGACATCTAAATTGGTTCGTTTCTTTGCTTTTGTGAAAAGAGCTGCTATGAACATGGTTGTACACATGACTCTGTTGCCGGATGCAGTGTTCTTTGGGAATATTCTCAGGAATGGTACAACTGGGTAGTACGGAATTTCAAATTCTGACATTTTTAGGAACCTCCAGATTGATCTCCAAAGGAATTGTATGAGTTTACAGTCCCACCAGCAATGTATGAGGGTCCCCTTCTCCCCGATTCCTTGTCAGGATTTTCTGTGGTTTGTGTTTTGGATTTTAGCCATTCTGACCGGAGTGAGATGGTATCTCAAGATGGTTTTAATTTACATTTCCCTAATAACTAGGGAGGTTGTACATTTTTAAGACATTTTTATGTCTAACATGTTTGTTAGACATTTGAAGTTTCTTTTCTGTTCTATATCCCATTTTTAATAGGGTTGTTTACTTCCTTGATATTTGATTTCTCAAGTTCTTTGCGCACTCTGGATATTATACCTCAACTGGATGTGTAGTTAGTGAAGATGCACTCCTATATTTAGGTTGCTCTTTTCCTCGATTAACATTTCTTTTGCTGACCAAAAGCTTTTTAATTTACTAGTCAGGAAAGTTGAACTAATGAAATTTGCCAGTAAATGGATGGAACTGGAAAAAATCATACTGAGTGGAATATCCTAGACACAGAAAGACAGATGTCGTATATTCTCCTTTGTAAGTGGATTCTGACACTAAACATTCAGTTTGATGTAATCAAACAAAAACTCTTACAACACCCACAAATGTAAAGGAATATTAGCTGAAGGGTGGGGGGATGGAAGAATACTCCAAAAGAGCAGAAACAAAATGATAGGGATAAACAGTTGAAAAAGGCTTTTATTTAAGAAAAGTCTTTAATGGAAGGAATAACAGGAGTAGGACACAGTAAGTATGGAGTGGGGTTAGTCTAGAAGTAACTAACCACCTACTTACTAGTTCCTAGCCTCCCACATGACAGGGCACTCATGCCCAGTGGACAAGGAGAAAACTGACAGTAGTCAGGGTTAGATGCCTCAGTACTAATAACAAACACCGGAGTATAAACCTCTATCCAAGCACCTCTTATTTCATCTTTAGAAAAGAAAAGATCTCAATATCCAAAGAAGATGCAGCCTACTGCAATGGAAAAACAGTGAAACAGACAACAACCAACCAGAGTATCAAGTATGGTGACCCTAAAACGTTCAGCTCTTCATCCTAAGGCTCAGGGAATCTTATAGAAGAGGGGGCAGTAAGATTGGAAGGACCCAAAGATGGGCAGGTCCAGGTCCTGCAAGGACATTCCACTACACATAGGGCTGCTGCATCCAGGAATTTACTACAGCGAGACTTATCCTCACCAGACCTGAACTATGGCTGACATATCAACATTCCCCCCTATAGACTAGTGAAGAACTCAGGAGAAATAATTACATGCAGGTAGAATGTTAGGGGCTAGAGTTAGACAGGTGAAGGAGAGTGCTCCTATCAGTGGGTCTTCCCAGGAAGGGCCCCTTAATCTATCACAAAAACCCACGCCCCCACTAGAGCAGACGATCTGAAGGGAACCCTGGGGACAACAGAAGCAGAAAGACAGGAAGGTGGGAGAGAGAGAGATGGATTGGTGAAAGGAGGGTAAAGTGGGAGAGGAAGGGTGAAGAAGGTAAGATAGAGAGAGTGTAGGGACAACCACCCATTATGGTTGTAAAAATAGAAAAATAAAAAAGAAATACTTTGGGGCTGGAGAGATGGCTCAGGGGTTAAGCCTCTGCCTTGCAGGCGGAAGGTCCTGAGTTCAGATCCTAGACCCCATGTATAGACGCCAGGTGGAAGCCGGAGTGGCCTGCGTTTCTGATCCTGGTAGGGCGGAGCCTGTGAATCCCGGGGCAGAGTAAACCTGGAGGAGGTGGAGGCCGTCCATTGTGGTTCCCGAATTTGTCCGTGGTTCTACACACACACACATACATATACACACATACATACACACACGCGCACACACGCATACACGCACAACTGAATAAATAATAAAAAAATTTAAAAAAGAAATACTTTATTGTATTATGTGCACGTGGAATCATTTGCGCCCCTAAACTGCCCATATTTTGGGACATAAATGAAAGGTAACTTCCCTTCAATTTGTTATACTTCCTAGCTTCCACTAGGTTATATCTTCTTTGGTATTTTCACACAGGACTTTTCATTTTCTAACCTCATATCAGAGTTCTGTTTGTATATGTCTTATCTCTTCTAGCAGTACAAACTTCATGAGTGTGAGTTCATATCTTATTCTCCTGTGTAACTTCTAAAGTGCCAGTACTTCATCTCACTCCTGAAGTGCTTATTGACTGAATGAAGAACCGAAACATTTGAGCTGCATACTGTTTGTCTATAATCCACTGCTGGAGCCACATAAGCCTGGAGCAAATACACATTTGTCATGGGCAGCAAAAACAGAAGATAATCTAGATCCAGAGACTGCTAGCAAGTTTTGCTCATATGAGTTTTACCTGTGATCTGTTGTCTTGTTACTTTCTGGTTTTAAAATTCCATAGCATCAAGTAACATATAGGAAATAATGGGTGATAGTTAACCTAAAAGAGCTTATAGTCTCTTAATGATTAAGTCTCCATGTGGGAAAGCATTGTTGCTCATAATTTTTGCTTATTACAAAGTTTTACTAGAGTCAAGCATTAACACATTAAGGACCACTTTGGTATTACATCTACACTGCTACATTAAGATATTATCTTTAAGTTTATATCTTGTCACTGTTCTACAAGACAATAGGAATTTAGATGCTTTGCTTTGTACTAAAGAGCATCATACTTTGTAAAAAGGGAAATTTTCAAAAGAAATTATTTAGATAAGCAACTAGCATAAAGGAACATTGCTTTAGCTAAAGCTGACTTCAAAGAAATTATTTATAAACAGGTGTGCCTACAAATTTGTTCACAATATCATGAACCTAGATAATTTTTCATATTAATGCAAAACAGAGGCAATGAAGTAAAGCAATGTGTCAAAGGTTTTTCTTCTTTGTATCATTATTTGTTAATTATTTGTTAATGAGGAAAGAGGACAATTAAAAGAAATACAGTGAAACACTGAAAAGTAGCATTTATCTGTGAACTCCAAAGAGAACTAAGTTACTACATTTGACTACATCATTCTTTATAGAGTTAGTTTTCTGTCTTTTTCCTGGAAATGGTTCAAAACTATAAAAGTAATAGATTACCATATTAGTTATTTTCCTCACTGTGTGACAAAAATGCCCAACAAAATCAACTTAAAGGAAGAGTTTGTTTTGGCTCACATATCAAGTATGCAATCCATAATGGAGGGGAAGTCTTTGTAACAGAAGCTTGAGTTAACCATTCTTATTGCATCCACAGTCAGGAAGTAGAAGAGACAAATGGTGGTTTTTAACTTACTTTCTTTTTTTTATTCAGACTAAGACCTTAGTTCACAGTATGTTTGCAATGAGGGTGAGTCTTCCTATTTCAGTTAACTCAATGTAGAAACTCCCTTATAGACAATGCCAAGAAGATTTTCTCCTAGGTGTTTCTAGATCCTGTCAAGTTTACAATCAGAGTCGACCATCACAGATCCACTGAAAAGTTTTGAAACATGCTAGAATATTTTATTACTACATATTAATTTCCATAACAAGCCAAAAAGAAGCTTATCATTACTATTAGATATAGTACACTGTATAGTGGATATCTCTTGGTTCATTTACAACAACATTTCCAAGAAATGATCATAAACTAGATTACTCTCAGTTATTTTCCCACTTATCTTAAAATGTGACATTTTTCGGTCTTCTAAAGCCTAATAGTTAATGCTACAAGTTTCTGGAGCAGGAGGTATAACTTGGTGGTAGATTACATTCTTAATATGAGAGACTCTCTGTCCCAACTCAAAAAATGAAAAAAGATGATAGAAGGAAGGAAGTAAAGAACAAAGAAAGAAAGGAAGGAAAGAAGAAAGGAAGGAGGAAGGAAGGAAGGAAGGAAGGAAGGGAAGGAGAGATGGAGGGAAGGAGAGAAACTATGAAGAGAAAACCATTTTTAAGTAGTCTACCCTTATACTGCCTAATGTCACACAGCGAGTAAGAAGCAGCACCAAACTAGAAACATGCATTCTTGACTTCATGTCTATGCTTTGACCATTGTGAAACTGTTCTTGACATGTATAGAAAAAGGAAAAATTTAAACTGGTGACTCTCATATGTTAGGGAACTACCCAGCACTGAGTCACTTCCCACAGTCTATAATAAAACTTTTAAACACATTCCATATAGTGTGTAATACGGCTAACGTGAGATATTACTTTTTTCCTTTTCACATGTTAAGGTCAAGCCATATTCTTCTTAAGGCAGCACTTTTTCTAACTTGAAGATTTCTGGAAATAAATTAATCTGCACCTTAAACTTTGCCTTTCCAAAAGTAAAATTGAAAACCTACAGAGATTTCTTTCTCATTATAGAAATTGTATTTCCACTGAAGTAAAAACTGATGAAATAATAGGGCAATGAGACACAAAGTAAAGAAAATATTACTATCCAGTAGTTTATTTTTGGATTCAATGATATTAAATTAGCAGAAATTGATGTTTCTCTTTCATACACAACTCAACTTTCTTTACATGTAGGTGGAAAACTGGGCAGAAAGCAACATTTCAGAAAGATCCAAGCCATGAATGTATTGAGGTCTAATACTTCTGTAAATTTTTACTTTAATACCCTCAGTTACAGAATCCATGATTAAAAATATTTTAAAAATCAAGCACTAATTATACAAGTATTTTTCTCATTTAACCTTATTTTTAATTTGTATAAAATATGACACGATTTTATTTTTTATTTTATTTTTTATTTATTTCTCTCACTCATATAAAGTTGATAGGTACCCCATTCCCCTTCCTCCCTCCACCCCTTTCTGTATCCCCTTACTCCTTCTCCCTCTTTCCCCTTCCCTTCCCCCTCCCTCCCTTTCTCCCAGTGTCCCCTCACCCCCATTCCTGGAACATCCTGTTGTGTGCATGAAAATATGACATGATTTTAAACACTCTTTGCTCATGCAAAAGTGGGTAGCAGTTCTTAGTATAAAGAGGTCCTTTTACTTATTGCATAAGAATTTTGGTACATGATGTGGCATGTAACCTGCCATCAGGTTTATATTTGAAAGAGTTCAAAGAGAGAAATAATAATTAAAACATAAAACTAGGTCTGGTGAGATGGTCCAGTGGGTGAAGGCACTTGCAATGTAAGCCTATAATCTCAGTTCCACCTCCAGAGTCCACGAAGTAAATAGAGACAATTGACTCCTAAGAGTTGTCATGTGACATCCACACATACACATGCACACACAAAATAAGTAAAAATTGAAAATTAATAAGAAACCTATTATTCACCAATCAAATTAACAGATGTTGGAAAGAATAAAATCAGTGCTGGTGTAAGTGAATAATAGGTATATACTTTTTCATATACTTTTGGTTGTAATACAATTTAATTATTTTCTGAAATTTAATTAGACATGTATTATAGATGGTTTAAGAACAGTGAGCCTGTTTGGAATAGTGTGTTATTGCTGGAGAAACAACATGAAATATAAAGACTAATCCAAAAACTGTTCCATATAGAATTTTTTGTATTGGTGAAAACTGAACACACCTTAAATAGCCATCAGTTGGAAATACCTATGTAAATGATGGATGAAAACAGAGTCATTAAATGAGTGCTCAAAAGTTATTATCTGGTGTCAGAACTTTCATGGGACTGCTAAAGAAAAAGCAATACATAATGTGACATACATATTATGTTTAGAAAAAGTAAAAAAGAATAAGAATCCTTCAAGCAAACACATGAAAATGCTGTTCTTTTAAGTTGCAGGAGAATAGTATTTTTCCCATGGATTTTCATATGCTCCAGTACTGTAGCAATTTACCAATCTGTGCTTTGTAATTTTCCAAAACTGATCATGTTCATTCTTCAAAATCAGGAAGCATAACATTAAAAATGACTTGACATCAAAATTTCATAATCTAAGTTTCATTATTAACAGGATGGATATTTGTGAAAGTCATACATTTTACCAACTGTTGCACCCTTTGTTTGTTTCTTTGCTGTTAAGAGCAAAATGAAGCAAATGTTTCCAGTAGCAAAAATATGTTCTCTGTGAAACTCAGATTAGCTACAAGAATAAAATATCCAAGAAGAATTTGCTTAACATTGTAGATTAGCCATCTTTTTTTTATTAAATCCACCCGAGTTAAGAAGTTTACAAGTACAGAACATTTGTCTGTAATATGGAAAAATGTAGGGCAAAGTAAAAGTTTGGATGTGTCCAAAAAAAAATAATTTTGCATGTACTCAGCATCATGGTATTATAAATACTTCCTAACAAAGGGTTTCTTTACATTACTCCTGAAAGGGAGGGAACATGCCTTATTTTGAGATGTGAATCTGAGGAGATCTTGAAATTCTTGCTTCAGGGTCCCATAAAAACAAATAGATATTTGGATTAGAATCAAGGTCTGTAACTTTCCTAGCAACCAATATTCTTATTATTGTTTTTTATATGAAAGAATCCTGACCCTGGGATTTATTATAAGCAACAACTCCTGCTTCTGAAAAGAATGTCAATCAGGGAAATGACAGGTACTCTTATTAGTACAAGAAGAACATGGTTATAATATGAACTCAAAAGTTACTGGACTTATAATGTTAAAAAATTAAGATGCAACTTGATGTGCTTATTATCCATGTAACCACTTCATAGATTTTCCTTCTTTAAAAATATTGACTTGCAAAATAAATTTAAACTACATGCAAAAAAAGTAGT
The DNA here is from genome assembly GCA_023101885.1 of Typhlomys cinereus. Classification (NCBI taxonomy): domain Eukaryota; kingdom Metazoa; phylum Chordata; class Mammalia; order Rodentia; family Platacanthomyidae; genus Typhlomys; species Typhlomys cinereus. The sequence continues at coordinate 294,543 of JALPQD010000492.1, forward strand.
GCAGGTTAATCCTTTAATAATATACCTAACAGAAGGCTCTTTAGTGCTGGAAAGACAGAGAACAAAAAGAAAGAATCTAAAACTTGGGATGAACCTTTAAGAATCACAGCCAATTTAACATGATCTTATACTTAAGGTATGACTGCTGCGTCTAATAACTCACTATAGTGAGACTTGTCCTTACCAGGCCTGCTTAATGACTGACTACCCTTATAGACTACCTAGGAACTTTAGAAAGACAAGAACATACAGTGGAAACCTTGAGGTCCAAAGCTGGATGAATGAAAGGAAATGCCCTTATCAATGGGGTGTCCCAAAGAGTGGCAACTTGATATGCCACAGAGGCCTGAACCACCCCCACAAGAGTAAACAAGCCACAGTGAATCCTGGGGTCCATAGAAGCATGCAGGGAGGAGGGTGGGAGGGCATGGGAGGAATTAATTAAGAGAAGGGGAAGGATGGGAGGAAAAGGGATGGAGGGAAGCAGGATGAGTACTCAATGTACTTTTAAAAGTAGAAAAAATTAATTAAAAAAGAGTCATGAACAATTTAAAAGTGATCAGGAAGGAATGCAACAAATCTTAGAATTGAATGTAATCAAAATATTTTAAAAATAGACTTTGTTTAATACCAATTTATACTTTACAAAATGTTTTGAGTAATCATAATTTTGCTTATTTCCTGGGATATGCCTGTTGTTCTTATGTTTTTATATTAATACCTAAATGTTTATAGTGGTGAAAAGATACCCTGGATCATCCTTCTGAACATATTTTTCATGTTTTTCTAGTCTGTTTATAGCAAGCAAGGCATCATAACGGTACTGTAATATGGTGTGCTCCTCGTATCCTTGCTATTGTATTATTTTAGCTACAGCTAAAGAAGACAAATTTAATTTCCAGTGAGCATTTGCAATTTATGAGCCAAGAAATCTCTAAGAAGAGAATCTGATGTACTTTCCACCTGCCCTTTTATCAACATTAAACAAACAGTATATTTTACTACAACTCACTTCTGACATTTATCAGTTGCTTTTATTTGTTTTTCTGCCAACCTCAGCCTCATCAGCAGGATGTCAGTAAGACTGCAAAGCCAGCTCAAGCCAATTAGACCCTCTTCAAATAAACTGTTCTCTTTTGAACTGTATATATTTGAATAGACAAAAATGTTAAAGGATGATTATCCACAGAGGCCAAGGGTAAGGAATGAACTCATGCTTTATGCATCAATATCCTTCTTGGCTGAGTCAAAACAGACTTCTGACCAAATAAATAAAAGAAAAGAAGATGTCACAAAATATAGCATGATGGCAAGTTGTTTATATTGTTCAAAAATATTATTTATAATTAGAGTATATTTCCAAGGTTTGCATTAATAACAAGTTTTTGAACTCATTTTTTATGAATTATTGCAAAAATAGTAGATGGAAAATTTCTGTCTTGAGGATTATACTCACAGACTTTCCACACATATGTACAAATCTGCTGAAAAATGGCTTTAAGAGAGTCATGTTTCTCTTTTATTTAACAAAGCAACTATGTAGCTTGCCATGCTGGGCTAACAGCCAGGAGAAGATTATGACAAAAATAATCACCTTTGCAACATTAAGGAAAACCTGAAACTGACATTATGATTCAGGGATTTTATTTCTTTTCCTCTAATGTGATACCATCTTTTAAAAAATTTGTGAAATGGTTTTCTGAAAGAAGCATCCAAAAAAAGACTAGTTTTCTTTTCACCAAATAGCTGGAGGTGCTGAAAGATTTCCTGCTAACTCTGTGTTAGGCATTCGACTATTTAAAGGGAATTTAGTGCTGATGAAAAGATGCCATTTTGACAGGGATAGAAAGCGACAGAAGCATAATTTATTCCCTGGGCACGTCATCTCAAAACAAGGAATCATCTTGTATGGTTAAGAGGGTCAGACCTTATTGTTTAATATTCGTTGAGAGTACACACATGCCAGATGATGAAAAGATACACACGAGACACAGTCAGTGTCCTCTAAGATATTACAATCTTTAAACTACCTATTCCTGGTGCCAGGGGCATAATAAACAAGACTAGTAGCCTCTACTTTAAAAGGCACCAAGTCAACAAAAACTTGTAGGTGAGGGATCTCAAAAGGACAACACAGAGGTTGGTTTGGATAGCATTATTGGTTCTTTCAAGTATCCTTACTCTGTGAAGTTAAAGTTGAGACTGCTTGCACTCATATTTGAATTATATTTGATTATGTTATAAAATATGGGAAATATTTATATAAATTCTGTTTATAAAATCTTAAGGATCTTATAAAATACTCACTCCTAGTGTATCTTTAGATTGCACAAAAAAGCTGTGAAAATCACTTTCCGCAGCACATTGAATATATAAGTATCTGTGGCACTATAAACTAAAATGAGCATGGGATATTAAATAATTTCCAGGGGGTGCTATCTACACTAACTTGGACATAAAGAATGGCAGGAAATCTTTAAATCTACAGCTTATAAGAGAATTTATAATGGCAATATCTAGAGTCCCAGGTAGAGAACTAAGGATGGCCTAAACCGGCACCTCTTTTAAATCTGCCTCAAGATGCTTATCGATGTTGATAAATCCTGCTAAAAAACATCAAGGAACTCTGTTTATGAAAATTAAAAAAAATGTTGTTGCTTCAGAGATAACATAAGAAACTTTGACACACAACAGGACGGAACTTTCCATCCTTCCTCGTGGAACAAAGTTGCTTTGCCAACTACCTAGTGATGAATAAGAGGTAGCAACTGAATTTGGAGCACAGCTTTGGGAACCTTGAATGGAAGGGTGCCATTAAATGTGAGTGGCTGTGGTAAGGAAACCTCATATTTCTTGCTATCGATACAAGTTTTAAAGGAGAAAATCATAAAAGCATGGCTTTAGGTGCATTAGATATACTTTGGACCTCAAAAAATAATTGGGGCTTCTCAGTCTGTGAGTAGGTAAGGTCCTACAAATTTCAGGGAAAGGTCATGCTTGCTAAAGTCCTAGGGGCATGTAGGTACTGATGATACTTATGTCCAAATGTATTCTCAAATGGATGAAGGCTTAAGGAACATATATACTGAACCAAAGGAGCATTTTATAAACAGGCTGTTAAGCCTGTCTAATTCATCACTACTCAGTTTTTGTATATATGTGGATATCTGTGATGTTTCCTCACTGCCTTCTATATGTGCAGCATTTATATCAAAAGACGCTCGTGTTCCAAGTTTTCAGGTATTTTGTTTTTGAGCTTTTGGAGGTAATGGGCTGTGGCGACTTAGTGGATATCCAGGTCAAAGTCATGCTCGCTGTAGTGAAGGACAGTTTCTGAAGACCCGTTTGTCCCTTGAATTTTTCTTTGCTTCCCCCAAAACCTGCTCACAGTTTTGTTCTGTGTTTCCTATGCTCTGTTCCTGAGAATTGTTTCTTTAGTTACACATCCACTGCAGCTTCCTAGTCTCTCTTACTTAAATTTCTTTTTAATGCCTGAGGCTGAAGAAATTTCCTAGACATCTTCCTTCTCTAGACACATTACTCCAATTTTCTGAGCTTCAGGAATTTCCAGTTGATTGAGGGATATTACTGTATAACTATCTCATGCAAGGCAGAACTGCATATCCAAATATGCACACGTGTGATAAAAAATGCCAGTCAGTGACTCTTGAGGATGTGGTGGTGATTTGTTTTTCATTATCATATCTTATTTCTCAGCTAACAGAAGGTTGGTTCTTTACAAAACTTTGTCTCCCCCAAATAAGGTTCTACATAAGGAACTTCAGTTTACCATACACCCCATAGAAAAAGGAGGTTTACAGTTTATTGAAAAATGAAGAAAAATGTTGGAATTTTGTTTAAATAGAGCAGTATTTCAAGGATATTAAACTTTGGAAATGTTTTCATGCAAGATCTACTTCTAGATTATTTACTAGAGCAAGGGCCACTGTTCTGCGGATACACCTCTGAAGACAAATGAAATCATCTCTCAGAACAAACCATAGTCCCCAAACTTAGGTCTCCAAAGAAAGGAGGGTCTACATAGGTTTTTCCCTTGTCCATGATGAAATATTGATGGACCCTCTCCTACAGAAGAAGAGGAACTTGTAGGGAAGAAAGGTTTCAGTGGGAGAGAACAAAGTGGCTATGTTCATTATTTAAATATTAAGTGATGTCAAACAATGAAAGGGAAACCCAAATTTGGTATCTTGAGAACTAAAATTGTAAAATGTTAGCATCAAACTTCTAAGAGATGGAAATGTGTTGCATCATTAAAATTCCACCAATTGTGAAGTGGTCTGAAGTGTTCTGTGTGTAGAGAAAAAGGAACCATTAAAAATGGTCATGGTATGGTAGCAGTCAATGACTTTCTACCCTCTCCAAATATGTTGGTATTTGAGAAATATTTCACTGACTAGCAATTTATCACAGGGGTCATTTCTCATTACCATTTCAAATGCACTTTCTGTGCTCTAAGGTACCTCTCTGCTGCCCCAGGATTTTGCCAAGACACTAAAAACTTTAGTCACCATGCATAATATACAACAGAAGTTACTGGTATGAATTTTTAACAGTGTTTTGCTTTATCACATCTCATAATCCCTGAAGATGCAAAAAGTAAGGCCTCATTTATTTACTGATTTGCTCCCCTGCACTCTCTTCAGAATGCAATCCTTGCCATAATAACAAACTTAAACAAAATTAGGACAAATGAAAACATATGCATCTTAAGGCAATTGTCAAAACAGAAATAACTGCCTGAACGAGGATTTTAGCAGAAGTAAAATGAGAGAAATAACTACTGCTGAGGGAGTAATAATTACACCTGAATACAGCAGTGCTATGTAATGATCGATAAGAGTGTCAGTTTCTACTCTGCTAACGTTATTACTCACAATGATGACATTTAGATTAAGCACAGTATGGGGTTGACTCCTGCTGTCCATATTTGAGCACAGACAGTTTAGTTCACCTATGTGCTACTTAAGCTTTTGGTCATTGACTTAATTTTTCCTAAAATGGCAATAGAAATAGTACCTTTCTCAGGTCAGATTTATTTAGTCTTACACATGAAAAGCTCTCTAAACAACCTCTGGAAGACAGTGAGTTTGTAATAAATATTACATGTTATTATTCCTCATTAATTGGTTGAATTGATTTTTGCCACCAAAAGATATTTTTAACAGAAAATAGCAAAAAAATACGGTTTGGAATAAAGTTAAAAAGAAATTACATGTCCTATATGAAAGGTAGAAATTATCAAGAACCAGCAACTTAAAGTTACTTACACATTACAGGTTAAACTGATACATATATGATAGAAAGCACAACTTCTAAACAGGCTAAAACATTTCAAGAAGTATTTACCAACATTTTCAGTGATGGATCTATGAGTGGTTTGCAAATGATCCCTGTGAGTCTGGAGAATCATTTCATGGGAAATTACCACCATGCTTTCTAAAGTGGTTTTGCCCAGGAGGATAATGAGTTTAATGAAGCACAAGGTAGCTTTGAAGAGCAATGCTTATGTTTTTATCAGTATCTTAGAGTGATATCTTAGAGTGACAGTGCTGGTGAGCACAACAGTTGAAATGTGAAAATAATTTCAACTTTAGAATTCTGTGATTTTATACTATATATTATTATTTTTATTTTATTATATTATCTGCATTCTTAAAACCTTGTAATAGTTATTAGTTAAAATGTATGAAGAATAATTCCTTATCTACAAATAAGTCATGGTCTAAGCCATAGAATCTAAGGCTGGATGTTCATCAATATTACTACCAATGAGCTACACCCTAAGTTCTATCTGTCCAATCTTAATTATCTTTTCTTTTCTCCCCTCTAGTTGTTTACCTACAATCATAGCCATGGTTTCTATTTAAAAACATAGCCCCAAATACAAATGTACAAAGGACATTGCACAACTAGTCATATTGATTTTCAGTGTCTTAAGGACTTTAACTCTCACTGATGGTTTTATCTGAAAAAATTTTACGAGAGTCAGTGTAGATTGTTTATTTTTCTCCAGGCTCTGTATTTGACTGACTATCAGGATTCATATATACCACTCTAATAGTGTGATCTTGTCTATTTATTGAGTATTCCTATCAGATTCTGAGCCACATAACTTTAGGTACAGGGAAGCTAATAGTGCTTAGAGTCTGAGAATTGCACTGCTGAATTGGAAAGTGGTCATTGGGTGACTCCATAATCTGTTCTGATACCATGTTTCCTCAGCTCATCACTTTGTGACACCTAAACTCATGCTCTTCCAAATTTAGTCCAAATGAATGTTACTTATTTGGACCGATGAACAAACCCTTAGTTGGCTCTTTTTTTTTTTTCCCACTCATAGAAACTTAACAGTTACGCTGGTCCCCTCCCTTCCTCCAACCTCCCACCGCCCTGTGCCCCTCCCCTCTCCCTTCCCATCCCCCAGTGCCTCCCCCTCCCATCCCCAGAACATCCTTTAATGTACATGCCTTAGTTGGCTCTTTATATCCAGATTTAATCATACTCCTCTCAATCTTTATTTCAAGGAGCTACAATTCAGTTTTTGGCAGTGCAAATATAGTCATGTTACTCGCATGTTCCTCCATTGCCTTCAGAACAATGTCTGACTTCCGCTGACGGCAAAGATGGTCCTTTGTAAAGTTGTATTTGCCTACTTGTTTAGCCTTACACACATACCTACTCATTCACCATTCTGTCTGCAACTAAACAAAATTTCTAGTAAATTCTACAGTCTGTTACATCTTTGTTTTGGCTCATGTGAATCTTAATATCTGAAGTGGTCAACTTCATTTTGTGACCAAGGCATTTCTTGTATGTCCTTTAAGATTCCTCAGCACATAGGAGTAACTTAAGTAAAAACTGTGTGATTAAAGAAGCAACAATGAATATTATTTCCTTTTAGAATTAAAGTATGGAAATGAACATGGGTAAATACAGCAGTCTGATATGCTAAAATGCTGCAAAATATTCATTTGGGGCTTATGCTTCTAAAAATTGTTTTCTCAGTCTTGACCTTTCATTTGTAAAATGTTGCCCAATGAGTGGATCATAATCATGAAATATAATGTTTAGATATTAGGCAGTATAATCCATGCTATGTTCATTAAATATTCATTAGTCGATATTTATAAATGTTTTATATATATTCCAAAATGCTAAAATACATTTCTTCCCTATAAATGAATTCATTACAACATTCTACTCTAGTTTTTATTAACCTCTTAGCCTAAGTGTTAATCTTTCCGATCCTTTTGGAAGCAATAGGACACATTCTCCACATTAGCTTCTTGGAGGTCACTGATTTGTTTCCAGTTTGTCTGGTCACTGGGATTTGGCACAGAATTACCTTCATAAATGATTCAAGTTAATGGGAAATATTAAAATTAAAGAAATAACAGCAAAAAACGTGGAACACCAGTGAGAAATCATCTTTGGAATATCTCTCCTCGGGGGAATCATTCCATTTAGCCATTTGTTAAAAGTAGCTTCAAGGGCACAGAGAAGAGGCATAGCTGTTGCTGCGTATTCAATAGGGATTTTTGCAAGGAGGCAAAGTTGGCTTTGAAATATATAGTGCAGACTATGTAAAGTCTCATAGTGACTTTGCCCATAAAATTATTTTTTCCAAGTATATGGGTAACTTAGTGACATTGGTATGAGGGCAATTAGGTGAACATTTATGTCTCAGTTATATAATTCAGGAATTTTTAAATATTGTTATATTAAGAATTGTTCTATATCTGTATTAAAGTTTCCCATAATAGACTATATATATATGAATGATAAATATATGTGTTGCTGATCAGGAAACTTGGTATCCCCTTATAGAAGAATAGACTATCTTACCATTCTAGGTTCAATACAAAACAATTTATTGATGTTTGATTCTTATCCTGTCTTCCACCTTCCTTAATTTAATGCTTAATTCAAAATTTTGTATAGTCCTTTTTTAAACTTACTGCTTCTCTTCTTTTCACTGGAGTACTGCTTGCCAGGTTTGACAATTATCTTTCAGATTATAAGCATAATACCAGTCTTGATTCTGGAAAATAGGTTTTCTTTTATCTCTTATGTACCCAATTCCTGGAAAATTTAAAATGACATACAGTGTAACACATCTACTAAGAATCTATACTAGTGTTGATTGTTCACATGCACATTCAGAGTCAACTTCCAGATATCTGGGTTTAACTGTCTCAGTATTTTCTTGTGTAGTAGAACTAGAACTGAAACATATTATGCAGGGAGAGCCATTGTTAATGACCACATATTTTCATATACAGAATATGACATTGAGGTTCCAAGAAATGAAGTGAATTGTTTAAGAACACACAGAGTGTACACATGGTCTCTTGATATATTACAACTTAATCATTGTTTTCCGCCCATTTGGGCTTTCTGAGCTTCTGTGTTTGGCAATTTTCTCTCATTCTTATTTTTTTGTTTTGTATTTTCTTTCAGTGTGGATTTTAATTCTTGCCCTAAGGATTTAAGTAAGCTAATGTTACATGAATTGTGATGCCAATTATGTTATGTTCTTGGATTTATCACTCACTTCAAGTTACATATGAGCAGAGGGACAGGAAAGTGAGTGGGACATGGCAAGATTGATGGGGGGAAAGAATGTGAATGAGAAGGATGGGAGAGAAGGTGGATAGGTAAGGTGGGGGATGCAAGTCAGACTCTTTCAGGCTAAGAAATAAATGCAGGGCTGGTGCGATGGTTCTGTAAGTGTAAGCATCTGAGTGACAATCTGGAGACTCAAGTTGAAAAACTGAACTGCTGAAACTTACACGGATGTTGAAAATGGGAAAAATATTTAAATGAAGCAACATTTTAATAATAGTTTATGTGGGAACAATAAGCACAAAAAGTTTCATAACACCGCAGAAACAGATAACTGATAGGTGCATTAACAGATATTCTCAGTTTGCACATGTGTACTAGAACAATACAGTATCAGACCTTATTTTTTATTTTATTTATTTATTTATTATTTATTTTTATTCAATTGTGTGTGTATGCTCGTGTGTGTGTGTGTGTGTGTGTGTGTGTGTGTGTGTGTGTGTGTGTGTAGAACCACGGGTGAATTTGGGAACCACCATGAACCGCCTCCACCTTCTCCTTGTTTTACTCTGCCCCGGGATTCACAGGATCTGCCCTACCAGGACCAGAAACGGAGGCAGCCCAGGCTTCTGCCCTGTGTCTATACGTGGGGTCTAGGATCTGAACTCAGGACCTTCCACCTGCAAGGCAGAGGCTTAATCCCTGAGCCACATCTCCAGGCCCCAGATCTTATTTTTTTATTAAGAGCATTTTTAAAAAATTTTTACACACAAGATAAATTGTGCCTGTCCCCTCCCAACCTCCTTCTTTGTCCCCTTCCTTCACTTCCTTCCCCAATCCATTCCTATCCATCCAGTCTTCATGACTCTCTGCTTCTGTGGACCACAAAGGGCTCCCTTTGGGTAGGGAAATCTTAATACACACTTAGGAAATGAAATCAAACTAGATAAAATATGAGTAGAGACATTTCAGACATGTCTGAAAGGTATACAAGCTTGTTAGACTAGGGAAAAAGAGTGGTCAGACATTCAACCATATCGGAACATTTTACCATTCCAAACATTAGTAAGGCCAAAGCCCTGGTACCTGCCTAAACAATTTACTTTTGTGCTGAGCTAAAAAAAAAGAAAAAAAAAAACAAGCAAAAGGGAAATAAGTACAATATCAGCCTGATAGCAAATGAACAATTGGTCTTGTAATCATGTGGTGATTATTCAAATTTCAGAAACGAATTTGTGAAAGAAAGGAAGAGAGAAGCAGCTATATTTACAGAGTCATATGACTTTGTTTATTAATAGGATAAGGACTTATATTTTCCATACTTTTCTTTTGAAAGTTGAAATAAAGCTAAGATTGGAATAGATTAGAAAACAGTAACAGTGGAAATATAAGCAGAGTAAATTACTTTCAGAGGTTATAGCTGACAAAGGACCAGTGTCCAGAATATATAAAGAATTTCTCTCAGTCAATTAATTATAAAAGCACAAGCTGCTCAAAATAAAAATAAGAAAACAACAGAATGAAGCAATTAAGGTTAGGAAAAGTCTTAATAGCCAAGAATTAGGAAAAGACAACCAATCTCACCAGTAATTCAGGGCAATGTGAAACACATTGACATACATTGGGTTGGAAAAATTAACTGTGACAATGTCAAATATAAGTATGTAAAATGATAGTAAATCAAGAATGGCGGCTACATAGTTCTGAAGAAATACAATGATTTTGAAAAGATCTCTATATACTTAAATGATTTGAAGGTAAAAACCTGATTCCACTGTTATATATACCATATCTTTTATGTTTATGCTAGCAATTAGAGGTAAGGAAATTCACACAAGTCTAATTTATGTGGTTGAAAAATCAGATTCTTTCAATATACTTCAATAGAGAAATGATAGTTCATCCACATAATGGGGTATTACTACACAACAATAATTGTCTAAATCTCTCTGTGCTACTATGGAAAAGTCTCAATAACCAAGATGAATACAAAAAACAGTGAGCAAGGTAGGCATGATGATACATGTGTATAATCTTACACTTGGGTAATTGAGGTATCAGGACGATTTCCAAACAAGCAAGCAAACAAGCAATCAAGCAAACCAGCAATGCCAATTTTCATAACACAGGCGATATTCATCACACGTTGAGGAGTAAAATCAACTTTAGTGACCAGTACTTATATACATGGTAAACTTATAAAACATATAGAATGATATAAATCAAATCCAACATCAAGAGAGTTGGTGATTCTGTAACTGAAATGGAGGGGTCACTTCACCAGTTTAACATTTTGTCTCTTTAAACATCTAAAATTCTGAAAAACAAAGGAAAAAAACCCAAGAATTCTGTGAAGCAAACATAGCAAGATGTTAACATAGGTTTTATATTAGTTACAGTCACATAAATGTCATGTCATGTTTTCTGCACTGTAGGGGGTATGTTTAAAAGTTTTCACAGAAAAAAATGTAAGTACTTGTATTTTTTCTCCCACATTTTCATTTTTATGTATATATAGAAAAGACTAGAAAAATACAATGAAAGGTTGCAATATAAAAATTTATTGAAAAAAAAATTTATTGGAAGTTTGATGATTAGATGGAAATAGCATCATTAGTTCTGCTTGTCCAAATGAAAATTTTTATCAGTTACATACAAAACAGAAGTTAATGAAATATTTGCAAGATGTTTCCAAGTGAAATACTTCAATTGTCATTTTTTTCCTTTTTTTTTCCTTTTTCCTTTTAGCTTTTATTTAAACAAAAAAACTTTTTTATTATTATTTCGGCTCATACAAACTTAACAGGTACACCTGTCTCCTGCCTTTCTCCACCTTCCCCCAACCCCCTGGCTCCCCCCTCCCCTCCCTCCTCCCTTCCCATCTCCCAGTGCCTTCCTCCCAGTGGCTCCCCCACCCCCAGCAATCCTCGGAGCATCCTTTAATGTGCATGCCAAACTCTCCTCTGGGTTCTCCTCTCCGATGAGGTGCAAGGACTTAGGGGCATATCCCAGAACCCTTTCCTGTGTTCCCCTTAAGCTTATGAAGACTACTGTGACTGCCAGTCCCCACGTTCCAAGGATCCTAGTGCTTTTAGTTCATGCTAGACTTTGTGGGGTCAATAATGTGTTCGACATAGCGCAGGTCATGCAAAGTCCTATTATGATTGCTTCCACCCTGACTTGTGTGGAGTATCTTGCATATCATTACTCCCCCCATCCTTGTGCTCTTGCAATCTTACCGCTCCCTCTTCTGCAAATTTCCCTGAGCTTCAGGATGGGGAGAGATTAGGCCGCCTTAGTTCCTGGTGGTTGATATAGAGTCTCTGATGTTCTGAATTATGGTTTGTTGATTTTTTTTTCTTTCATGATCATTTGCAACTGATGGGATATGATCTCACCAGAAGGGGAGGGCATATAGGCTGCCAGATAGAAAGTAACCATTTTGCAAATGGGTGATTGACCCCCTCTCACCACAGTCTCCTACTTTTATTCCATCTACCTTTGAATATACTCTTATAACAAGACTCTAATTTAACAGGTTTTATCTCTGGTCAGGAGGTGACATCCAATACCCATCAAGATAGAGCCAAGGGCATTGCAGGAGCAGCAAAACTAAAAAAAAAAAAAACAACAAAAAAAACAAAAAAAACTTCAATTGTCATTTTATGTATACACTAAATAAAACATTTTAAAAATCACAGATTCTATGTCCTCAGAAACAATCTGCTTCAATGTTTTATTTCAAGTGACTGGGCTAAGCTTATCTCTTTGCTGCATTATAAGCAAAGGTCCTGCTGTTTTTAGTTCTGATTATAGTAAATCCTTGATGGCTCAGAGTTGAGTGACAGGAATGGATAAAATATAGGATTGCAGCCTTGAGAATTCAATCTCTGGCAATGACTTTTTATAAGTTGGACATGTGGCTTGACCTCTTGGGATCTTTTCCTTCCATCTTTCAAATGGGGATAATAATATCGATCACCAGATACTACTTTTAAAATATACTTCTGTTCTTAGATGCTTAGTATTAGATAAATTCTAGGCATTAAATCCTTATGATAATGATGCCATTTGGAAGCTGTAGGTCCTTTAGAGACCCTATCAAATAAATTCTCTTGAGAGTGGTGTCAGCCTGGTTTGTTTCATATTGAATATTTTAGTCCATAATATGATTATAAAGCTTATTCATTCACTATAATCAATAAACAAGAAAGAAGCTTTGGGAAACCAACCACTGTTTGCCCCCCAATAACTGTTCAATAACTGAGTGTTTAGTTTAGTGGAAGAGTGCTAACCTACCATCCCAAAGGCTCCAATTTAATTGTTAACATCATAAAAAATTAAAAACAAGATACTAAAAAGACATGCTTTCACCAGGCAAGGTGGTATATAAACCCAATTACTTGGGAGGCTGAAGTGGGAGAACTACAAGTTTGAAGTCAATCTTGGCAAAAAAATGATATCTAGTCTGAAAAATAAAACAAGCAAAACAAGGATCAGAATAAATATTCAAGTGTTTAAGTAAAAATTCAGGGTTCATATTTTGTTAGTTTGTTACATTTCTGTTTGCTGCTGTGATGAAATAAATAGCAAATGCAATTTATGGAAGGAAAGGATTTATATTTATTTATAGTATGATGGTTCAATTAGTTATGACAGGGGAGTGGTGGAGGTGTGAGTATGGGTATTCTTTTAAGTTTTATCATGAAGGAGGGAGAGAAAAAGTGGAGAGGAGAGAAGACAGGAAATGTTTACTTTGAGCTGACTTTCTATTCTGTTAAGAAACATAGTGCATGAGATAATGTCACATATATATTATTCCTTCCTTAGCTAAATCTTTCTGGAAATACACCCACCGACACAAAGACATGTTTCCATGATTCCAAACTTAATTAAGTTGACAATGATGATTAAGCATAGTCAATAGGGCTTAACACTTAAGTGCACATTTGTATATAAATGAACAAGAATAAATAAGTGTTTTACATTTAGTTTAAAAGTTTTATCAATCTGCATATACACATAATGCAATGTTTCTTAAATACACTGTGTTTCAAAAATTTTAAATGCTAATCAGAACCAAAATGTCCATTTGAAGACCTGAAGTGAATCTCTAGGTGCTTAGTGCTGATGAAATTTGACAAAGGAGAGTTAAAAAATCCTAGATATGGATAGAGTTTTCTAATAAATAATAATCCATGTTATCATTTTATGATACATGTTTGTACATCATCATTTTACTTAGGTGATAACGTTATGGTAAAGTTAATGTTCCATTTTAACTTTATGTTTCATTTCAACTTCTCTAGTAGAACAGAATGGAAGTTAGAGTATGATTTGTTATCCTTATTTCAAGGTGATTTACGCTTTTCTGTTAATCAAAATAGGGACACAGTTACCATGGAAAAGGTATTTCTATGCTCAAAATTACCTCCAGAGAATTTGTACCTGAGGGCTCAGAGAGTGAAACCTTGTCATGTAATTGGATACTTTTTAGCAAAATGGCAGCAACAAAAATAGAGCAGATAGTTAGCAGTCTCCAGAATTAGCTCAGTTGGATGGAGAAATTATTTCCACCCATGCTTTTTTCCTGTGGATTGAAATTACACACATTCAGATAAGCACATCGTCTTTTGTCCTTTAGGTTAAAGAAAGAAAAAAAGACAGAGCAATTAATAGGTAAAAAAAAAGAAGAAAATTTAAACTAAAACTAAATCCAGCACCAATACTGAGGAAGCTTGTATTCTATAAATGAAAGCTAGCACTCCTGTAAAGCAAAAGGACTTCCTCAGCATGCAACATGTGTTCCCTGTTATTAGGCAAGAGTGGAGAAAAGTCAGCACAGAGGTGTACCAATCATGAACAATTGCTTTTGTCCCATTTCTGATGGGGCTTCTGAAAAGCTGTGCATGGAGAGAGAGAGAGAGACAGAGAGACAGAGAGACAGACAGAGAGAAATAGAAAATTGAGGAGGGGGGAGAGAGAGAAGAGAATATGGAGATGATTCCACAGACAGAAACAACATGCCAGCTACTGGTCCTTTTGCTTATGGTCAAGGTTAACTGTGCTTTTATTATCAATGCTTTCAATTGAATCAGTGTGACACAGAGACCTTCTAGGGATTATATAAACTCTCAAAATATCTATAACCAGCATTGTGATGGTTAGTATGGATTTGATTGAGGATTGAGGATTTGATTGTGTCTGGATTTAGATTAGTAAAAGCAAATTCCAGAGGTGAAGGCCTTTTCAGATACAAAGAATTAAAAGTAGAAGACCTACCCTAATTGTGGGTAGCATCATCTAATAGGCTCAGACTCTAGATACATCAAGAGGAAGAAAGGAGTTTATGACAGCACTTACTTTGTTTTTCCCTTTCCTGGGATGAGGTGAACAATTTTACTCTTCTACACCCTATGCTATAATGTTCTACTTCAGTAGGGCTCAGATCGAGCAGAACCATTCAACCATCTACATACACTTTGGAATATATGAAACCATGATCTAAAGCAATTCCTTCCAATTTTAAATCAATATTCAGGTTTTATGGCCACAAAATCAGAAAGCCAGCTACCAAAAAATATTTATGGGTATATCTCTAAAATATGTTGAGGAATTTTGTCACTTACCACTGTTTTGACTTTTTTATTGTCTGTATTGCAAGAGAAAATTATATTTGGTGCAGAATATTAGGCTTCTTTCTAGTCATATTGGTTCTTTAGAAACATAATCCCAATTGATAGTATTAATGGTCGAATTTATGCCATCAGGGATAAATGTAAAACAAATGTTGGCCCAGATGTAGAGCAAATGATGGCCCAGATGTTTCTCTCCATTCTCCTTCAGAGTTCTACATGTCTTTTCATACTTTTCCTTATAATTCCTTGGAATTACTAAACTCTTAATTTACTGTTTATAATGACATATTATCATGACCCAATGTGTAATGTAACTTCTAATATAAATTATACCTTTGATAAAGGACTTGAATCCCATAGGATTTGTCTAAATGGCTGGAGAAATTAGATAACCTCTCAGGCTGAAAATAATCAAGGTTCACATGCATATGTAACCCACCTTTACTTGCAAGCAATAAATTCTTTTCCTGATGCTATATGAGAAAGAAATCAATTTAGCAGTTGAATGACAATTTCACGTCTTAGCTCAGTCTACCATAACAAACTATCATAGAGTAGTTGGATTCATGAAAGATACTGATTTTCTCAGATTTGAAGGCTGAAAATATGAGATTGGTGTATCTCTTTTTTTAAATTTATTCAATTGTGCATGTGTGTGTATGTATGTGTGTGTGTGTGTTTGTGTAGAACCACAGGAGGATTCCAGAACCACCATGGACCGCCTCCACCTCCTCCTTGTTTACCCTGCCCCGGGATTCACAGGCTCCACCCTACCAGGACCAGAAACGCAGGCTGCCCCCGCTTCTGCCCTGTGTTTATATGTGGGGTCTAGGTCCGAGCTCAGGACTTTCCTCCTGCAAGGCAGAGGCTTAACCTCTGAGCTACCTCTCCAGCACAGATTGGTGTATCTCAATAGTGAGTTTCCTGGCAAGTGTTCTTTTCCTCATTGTAAATCATCAGATTACTGGCACATATAGTAGAGAGAGAGAACCCTGCTGTCTATCCTTCCTCTAATGGCAATAAATCCATTACGAAGGTCTCTCTCCTGGTCTCATCTAAACTTACACACTCCGTCTTTAAATATATGATGAGAAGGACACAAGCCAGTATACAGAAGGCTGTTTTTACATAATTCAACTACTGATGATTTCTATGCCAAATACAAGACCATAACTAAGCTTTATTCCTGAAAAAAAATGTTTTTTTTTCCTTTGAGTCAATCAACCTGCTCAGAATTCTTGACATCATCAATGTTAGTCATTCCATTCAGGTTCATTTCTATTGATTTGTTCCATTTCTTATGTAGTCTCACTTTTCTTTTGAATCCCTAATATCTCTGCCTCATGCATGAACCCACCCATAGTAGAAAATACCTTAAATGTAGTGATCGCTATAATTTTTTCTCTTTCAATCTTAAAGGCAATGGATCACGCTAGATATTTCCATTGTCATAACAGCCATGTTAAAACTACACGGTGAACAATGCATAACACACCTGCAATAAACAGAACTTGCTTTCTTTAAATGATGTTTAATCCTCAAAATGCTATAGTATTTTTATACAAAACATGTTATTATCTGCATGTACAGACCTAAGCTAACTTCATTCTTTTCCTGAGAAACGAATTCCCAAAACTAAAGAATGTGATATGCTACTTGATTCAGAGATTTCCAGTGTGGTACCCATATCAGATTCCTGTTTTCGCCCTGTTCCCCCTATCCGTTTTGCAATTTTGATCATTTCAGGGAAATGTGCATTTCACCTTGTGAATCCTTTTTGATGGTTCTTCAACTATTTTCAACTATGAATGAATGCGAGTGAAACTAATGAATTTATCAATTCCCATGTATCATAAAACACTGGAGCAGGCCACTGAGAGCAAATTCAGGTATTTTTAGCATTTCGTTTTCAGAAAAAAAATGTTCTTACTTTAAAGGAGGTGTCTGAGCTTACTTCCAATTATTTCCTTATAAATCAATATATCATGGCACAGATCTTAGGTGGGCTATCCTGCCTCCCTTAGCAAGACCAATTGGTTCTGGTGGTTTAATTCACTGCGATGTCTGCTTTCCTTAGTGTGATTTTTCACTTTGTGTTGCTCCTTAACTTGTTTGAAGATTTATATTTTATGTTCCACTGCTGGGATGCCATAGGAATCCACAGAACAGATGCATTCAATGATTCATTACCACTAACAACAAGAATGGAATCAAGAACTTTGTCTCTGTCAACTTCTTAGCTTTCTTGTTTTGTGCACGGGGAATTATGCTATGTATAAGTAGTTATCCTTGCATTCCTTATTAGATGTAGAGTTCATACTGGAAAGACCTTACTCTAATACAGTGCTATGCAGAATCTTTGCATAGAAATAGGCAAATATTCTCATCTACTGCTCTCTAGAAATTCTATAACACTGGGTTTTTCTAAGGGAAGCAAAAAACAATTCTTCAGGGCAAAAATAAAAAAATTAAATTTATCACTAGTGTACATTCCAGATCATCATTTTTCAATGTGTCTAATGACACCATTGCAGAGTCTGTTGCCAAACAGATACATTTGAAGCAAATCCAGTTCTTTCTCTAGTTACTACTAATACATGAATTACAGCCTACAGTGTATGTTGGATTATTAAGAGAAAGTTACCCTTCTGTAACATTACCTTTGGCATTCCCAGAAGAAGAATCTTGATTTTGACAGACTGTGTCATTGATGAGGACAGTAGTGGTAGAGGGGAAGGGATGATCATTTTTGTGTTATACTTTTAGTGCTTCCACTGAAAGACTATATATGCTCTATAACTAATGATAGCTAGGGCTTTTAACTACTGTCCTTCCCCAGTACCAATACTTCATGTCAAAAAACAGTGTGTCACAGATAGTAGAACTTTGGTAAACATTAATAAAAGTTTTGCTGGAGGCGAAACATTTTCTTTTCCAGGTCCCATGAAAATGGAGTATCTGTCTATTTGTCTATTTAGCAAAATATCAAGAATTGATTTGATGCAGCTGGTATTAGTTTTACCATACTCGTATTGCATTGTTTTTCCATATCATTTTCAAACACTACTCTTTCTCAATATAAGGCTCTTGAGTTATAGATGCCACAGTTTCCTATGCAGTAATTGAAGTACACATGGAACCACCACAGGAAAATATTGTATTCTAGAATTTCTGAGGAGGCTGTTCTTGAAAAATTTGTATGTATGTACCTCATGTATTGGAGAGCTACTATATTCTTGAATGGTTGCTGTAAAAATAGAATCTGTAAAAATAATTATTTAAAATAATTATTTTAAAATGTATAGTTTCTCTTTTTTCATAAACAGCATATTTTAGAATCTTGGTTTTGAAATACTAACAATGGTAATATTATGCCAGGCAAATGAAGGATAACCCCCTTCCAATCTGTCATGATTTTAGGTGAAGCACAGAACTATCATATGACCAACATTATTCCCAGACCACTGCTTTTTCAAATTGAATGTACTGACAAATGATCTGGGAATCTTGTTAAATCCACTCTCTGACTCAGTATCTTGGGCATTAAATTGTGTGTTTCTAAAAAGCTCTCAGGTGTTATAGCTGCTGTTGTCTCAGGATTACCCTTTAAATAACTAAGTTACATCTCAGATAACTTGTTAGGGTTTTAGCTTCTGTTTATATGTGAGAGCTCTACAATTTGTACTTATATAGCTAGAATACTTTGTTTGAACAAAATGCCTCCATGAATGACATAGTCAGAGCTTATATAAATTCTTTGCTCTGACACAAGTAATGCAGGCAAGTTAACTGTGCCTTGAATAACATGAGAGCTTATGCATTGCAAGATAGACTTGGGACCTTAGGAAAATTCCTTGTGACATGCTTTGTTTGTTCCTTTTTAAAATAATGTGGGACAATTACAGAGTGCATTTGTGTGTGTATGTAAGTAAACATTTTGGGGAAAATAGGTACATGAATTCAGATCTAAAAGACACATAGAAGTTTGGTTGTTGGGGGAAGATGTGAAGAATAGATGAAGGGAGAAAGAATGAGTAGACACAGGAAAAGGATATGTAAAGATTTACAAGTAATAAAATTTTTGCATGATCTTATACTCAACTAAGCTGAAGCTTTATTATTGCAGCATCTGACCCAAAAGAAAGGATGTGAAAAAAATAATGTCTTTTTTTTCCTTTGGGGGATGGAAGTTGAAAGTGATTAAGAAAATATATGCCCAGTGTTTTACTAAGTATAACTCTTATCCATGATACAATGCTGGGGAAATGTATCCTTTGATGCTTTTGTCCTGAAAAGAAATTGCTGACCTCCTTTTTTTGGATTGGGGAAAAAACGACATCAGTAAGTGTCAAGCAGCAGGTGGTGACCACTGTTTCTTTAAAGACACATATGAAACACTGAAATTTTATTTCCCGATAAACTTGACTTTCTAAGCTGAACCACAAAAAATAGTGTCACACAATAAAAGCCTAAGAAATGAGGACATTTCCAATTGCCATTTAATATAATCCGAGAAAAGTGATTTACTGTGGTTCAGGTGCAACTTTCCCACCAATACAATTTATAAGGGTTTGGTTTCTAAAACCATACTTCTATGTGACAGTAATTTTCCTTTTTGTTTAGTTTTACATTCACTACACTTTTTCTATCACAGTTATCAGCTCATCACCTGGAGGAAGTTAACCTTACAGTGATCCTTTATCTTATTTCTGAGATGCCCAGAGATTATCTTTTACATACAAAATCAACAATGATAACAGGAAAAATAAAGTAATTCAAAGGTGAACGTTCATCACATGCTGTCTTGTGAAGACAGCAATTTTACTTTACCTTTATGTTTACATTTATGTTCCATCAATCGAGTAATCTTTTGAAAAAAGAGATGTGGTTACTCAGACATCTCTTTACCTCCACTACATAGTTAATTCCATAGTCTTTAAAATCAGCATAGTTTTCACAATGAGTTTTATAAATAAATCTGTCATCAGTTTGCCAATGAGTATATTATTTTAATATTTTGAGCAATAATTGCATTTTTAAAAAGAGTCAAACATTTCTAGAAATTAATTCAAACTAATGATATGAAATTACCATAAAAATATTGAAATAAAAATGCACAGTTAAGTAATGTAATGCTAAGGATGATATATCTAAACCAACATTTTCTAATATATGAGAATGATAGTATTTTGTAAGACTCCTTGATACAAATAAACCTGGGGAAGTATGTGTTACACACACATGAGTACAGAAGTTTTTTCCTTATATAGCTTTCATATGTTAATATGTATTCTAAATAACTAAGAGAAAAAGGAAATACAAATCGTAAATGTATTCATAATTTCTTAGTGATTTTTGTATTTTTTCTTCAACAGCATAGTATAGACCCAGAATAGTGACTGAATATAATTAGGGACATAAACAATTTTAAGTGAAAATTAATACTAAATTTAAAGAGTGGCATAAATGTTATATAATTATTGCTTTAAAATGTGCTCGTGTAAAAAATATTTTCAAGTTTTCCAAGATACCACTGGCCAATTTTGTATAACCAGCAACTTTCAGGACAGCCTATCTGCAACCTGCATATTAGAGGTGTAATTTAGGGTGATTAAACCCATTGAACTAAGTCACAATTATCACTTTACATGATCAATCCACAAATTGTACATATGTAGACATAATTAATTGAAAGCGTATGTGCAAAAGACAAAGCATGGAGTATGAAGATTTATTTTATTGTTGTCTTCCTTCTACATATTCTCATTCAAAATAGAAAAAACTAAATGAGACTGGTAAGATTGGAGGTGTCCGAAATTGGACAAAATTGAGTTTTTCCCTAGCAGACATAATTACTTTCACAAGGCTGAACAAGAAATGCAGGTCCAAACAAATCATGATGGTTAGAAATGAGCCTTGAGATTCTGAGTAAGTTTTGTAATAAGCAAATTGAAAAATCTTCATGGAGCCTCAGCAGTGCCATCCTGCAAAATATCCTTTGACGTTATATTATATTAATTATATTAATTATATTGATTATATTATATTATATTGTATTATATTTATTATATTATCAAAACATTCTATTGTTTTGCTGGGAGGAGGCTTTGAACTGTGGCACTTTTACATGGTAGCTTTCAGCAGGATTTCAGTCCTCTGGTCGACAATTTGGTTTACAGAACGATTTTTACTTGTTTTGAGAGATCTCTAATCATGTAATCATAGGTGATTTAGAAATAGCTTTGAAAAAGGATTCTTAGAGCTGTTGAGCTAATAACATGCATTATACACACTCCAAGATATTTTTTATACTTCCAAAATGTTCATTCTCTAAATGACTTGCTGTCATTCTCACTCCAATTTCCTCCCTTTCCCTACATGTATGTATACATGATGTGGGCTGAATTAGAATGAGTACTCTAATTTTACACATTGCATCTCTTGATCTACTTCTTAAACTACAGCATGGAAAGTTGTCTTTCGCAAGCTATTTATGAATGTGAATTTGCTGTATTTAGTCAAAATGGACACTGCTCTGTGCATAATTTCTAGTTCATATATTCTCTTTTCTCCTCTCATCTCTCCTCTTTTTTTCCTTCCCTTCCTTTTCCTATCTTTTCTATCCTCCCTTTTTGTCTCTCCATTTCCCCCCTCTCTTTCCTTTTTCTCTCATTCATTAATTTGTACTGTGTCTTTATTGGGTCAGTAATCATGAAGCATTTTAGAAAAGAAACCTTGAGGGGAAACCTATATGAAGTTGGTAGAATTTCAAGCAGAACTAGATTTGCAGAGGATGTTACAGAAGTATATAAACATCTTCCATTCATATTTTCTATCACATTAGTAAATGTGTTTACCCTTAGATGCATCAATTCCATTTGTGGGTATTTATTTGTACAGGATAACTTCCACAAGTGCACAAGTTATTGCAAAAAACGGATAATTCATTATAATGCTCCTTATTAAAGTGAA
Source organism: Typhlomys cinereus (assembly GCA_023101885.1). NCBI lineage: Eukaryota > Metazoa > Chordata > Mammalia > Rodentia > Platacanthomyidae > Typhlomys > Typhlomys cinereus. The sequence goes on from JALPQD010000492.1 coordinate 316,739, forward strand.
GAAATTGGGATTCACTTAGTGGTAAATATATACATTGGAATATTGAGAAACAGTGTCAGATCTACATTACTGACATAGAATGGTTTCCATAAATCATTGTTCCAAAAAATAAGCTATAAATAAACACATTTAATTAATTCCATTTATATTTTTAAGAATGTTATAGAAACAAACATCACTGATTAACTCTGGATAGAGGAATGTGTTGTGATAGGCATGAGTGATTAATAAAGGGCGTTTCTATATTACATTGTAATGTGTTTTAAATGTTTTTTTCAATAACCGTATTGTCATGTATTATTTGTGTAAATGATATTTCACAAGCAAATTATTCATTCAGTAATTTGTAAAACGGTAGTTTCAAAAACCAAACACTCAGGAAAATGGAATATGAGGCACTTGATATTTAATAATTAACATTAGGCATCTTATTAAACTATTAACTAGAGATCCTATTCATTATTTCTTTAAGGGACTATGCCAGTTAATTATATTTTATTTCCTTTAGTAATGTAACATATGTACCCTCAGATATTTCCCATGCTTATGGTATTATACGATCATGTTCCTTTAAGCATAGGTGAACCATGTGACTTGTTTCTAACTGAAATATATGGCAAAATTATCATTATTGTAGTATATTATTTTGTGTATCTGTAATACTAATTTTCTAACCTATAGTTAACTTTTTCCCTCTATTACTTTCCTTCTTAGTCTCTCTTCTCTCTCATCTATCTTTTTCTCAGTTTCTCTTATTCTGTCTCTTGTCTCTGTGTCTCTGTCATTTCTCCATCTCTAGCTCTGTTCTTCTCTTTCTCTGTCAGAACTTCTGGCTTTGAAGTGGAGTGAGTCTATTCAGGGAAACATATGGCAAGGACCAGAGAGCTACCTCTAGCAGCTGAAACTGACCCCTGGCTGACAGTCAGCAAGAAAATAGGAATAATCAAAAGAATTGAATCCTGTCAACAACCATATGTACTCAGAAGAGTATCATCAGATGAGACCTTATTCTCATTTGGCATCACAATTTCATCCTGGTGAGACTTCAGGCAGAGAATCCAGTTATGTTTATTCAACCCTGAACTCAGAATAACTGGGAAATAATAAATATTTGCCAAATTCTGGAATTTGCAATAATTGGTTATATAGCAATAAAAGTCTAACACAATTATCCTATGCTAAAAATCAGGTTGATATTGTGCTCATTAGTGGATAAAAAAGAGTAAAGATGCAATCAGTGCTATGTTTTACTTTCATGCAATATAATTCCCAAATACACAAAAAGAACTATCCCTTATCTCACACAATTGTTGTAAACTATGTAAAGTGGCTATATGTAAAGACATTCTTGTGTGAAGACAATACAGAATATGCTAAAATGTCATCAGGCTAGTGTATACATAAATTAGGATTCACAGACATAGTCTGTGATTAATAGCACATAAAATGAATAACAAACAAATAATCCTCTTCTGAAATCACTTTGCTTTCAGAAAAAAAGCTTCAAAAATCTCTGATGAAAATGAATTGGAAGTCTAGTCATTCAAGCTTAGTAGTATTTTAAGTCTATTTTACTTCTATCAAATATGTGACATTTCCAGCTCTCATTTTAAAAACTCTAAGCACAGCTGAGTCTGTTAGAATGTGGCTCATTATCATACAGCTTTTACATTCTTTCATTCACATAATTTCCTCTTTGGGCTGTATTCGAATACAGCAGCACTTCATAATTCATGTCAAAGTCAGTCCTGTTCCTTAGTATCAGGGTATCAAGGACTTTTTAAGTTCATGAAGGTTTTCTTTCAAAGGAAGGAAACTACAAAATAAAAAGCCAGACGCATAGAGTTGCATACTAGAATATACCACAGTCAATGTAATCATCAATAGGCAAGTTGAGATAAACATCATACTGACAGGATATGTAGCTGAAGAAATCCAGGGGAAGGATGACTCAATTTTATTTCTCCCATGGGCAAAGGCAGAAACAGTGTCATTATGAACAAATTAAAGTCCCACCACAAAGCATTTGTACAATGTGCCATGCCAGAAAGCAAAGGTCAAACCACCAATCTCAACAAATAATAATTAGAAAAAGGTACAGACAAAAGCAAGAACAGTAGAATGAATAGACATTCAGAAATAGTGCTATCAACTGTGTTGACTCTTCCAGAATGTGCGTTTAGACTGATTTTTATTGGCTGTGATTTTTTTGTCTTACCACAGACATTTAGAATTGGCCTTCAAACACTAGGAGAACCAAGTCTAATTAACTTATACTTTTGAATAGACAACCAGTCTATTCAGTAAGAAGGACATATAATATTATAGTTACATATTTCTGCTCAAGCTGCAGAAACACATGCATTACTGTTTCATTACTCCACACTGTATAAAATCCCTCCACACAAATGTTGCAACTTTCACAAAATATTCTCTGTAATTTAAATTGGATTGTCCTCTCTTCCTTCTGTTTTCCCATCTGAATCAATGTAATGTATAAATTGGACCCTGTGATCCAAAGGAACTGAGTGGATTCCAGCAGGATTCCTATAAATAATATAGGATAATTCAAGATTAGCAAAATAAACACATACATATTTTGAGAATCACAGAAACTTTTAGTTTAGAACTGATCACTTTAGAATGAAAATGAGTTAGAAAGGATATGAGATAGATTAAAAGTGTCTTGTGTTTAATGAGCATATGCATATATGAATATATATATAAACATGATAATAAGTTGATGAAATTCAGAAAACTTGTGATAAACTTCAAAACTTTTTGCCTAATGTACATGTAACTACTCATCTCTTTGGATTTCAGGTTCACATTCTGTCTTTTCATATTAGAATAAATATAATCCTAAATTGAAATACTGAGTCCATGCTGCTTGATTTATCAGAAACTCATTTATCCTTCAAAATACACTTTCTCTATGTAGTACTTCCCGACCACACATCCTTAAGAGCAATTTACAATTGCTTCTTTGATTATAGCTCATTTCAGTCATGTGATGACCATACAACCACAATAATACCTGACGCTATTTACTCCTTTAGGTGTGTATTTTGTCTTGTCAGCTAAGCTATTCTTACGTGAGCTGTATATTTACAGTCAAGAAAGACCAACATCTAAACGTATTTATGAAACATAAGATAAACATATTTTACTAGACACATGTGAAATAAAATTGTCTAAGATCAAAGAGCAAAGTCACTCACTGGGTGAAGCTTAGAGGAGGTCTATGAAGGAAACCATAACTGGCTCCAGAAAAGAGCTTAGAAATTGGCCAAATATATGAGGCAGGAAGGTGACATTCTTGCATTACAGTAACAGAAAGCATGAGTCAAATTATAGCCCATTTATTAATTTTATTCAATAAGTAATTACTTTGCTTTTATTATACATCAAGGGTTGTTACAGTTAATGAGAATTCATATGCAAATCCATGCCTGTGGAATCTAAATTCCAGCTGGGAAGGGCAATAATGACTAAAAAATAAGACAAAGCTGTTAGATAGCAACAAGAACTAAAGAAAGGGGAGGATAATTGTCTAGCTAAAGTGGGTATGGCGGGTGTGTGAGGTTAAAGTTTTAGATAGTATGGTTATAGAGGGCCGTAAATGTTTAAAATATAAAATGTGAAAAAAGGAGCAACTCAAGCTGATGGAAGAGTGAATAGCAATGGAGGAATTATTTACATATCAATGAAAGGCTAGTGACAGGGCAAAAAGCAGCACACTGTAAATGGAAGTCTAAAGGGAGTATGGATGGGATAGGAAAATTGACACTGGAAAGGTAGAAGACTGCTTCTTACTGTAAAGCTGTAGTAAATCTAAGTACAAAAAGATATTTTAAAATAGAATATCAAGAAGTTGGGGGAAACATCATTACTGATGACCTATATTTTCTTTACAAGATAGGAAGTAACGATTTCTCTTACTACAAAGATGTGGTCGGAACAAGTACCTGGACCAGAATGGCATCAGAGTGCAAAAAAATAGCAGTAGCAAAGGGAAACAACTTAGGGGAAAACTGCAGGAAAGCAGTTTTAAGGTCTTGCATGAAACTAATATTATGAATTTACATGGGCAACAATCACACGCATGGCTTACTTTTTTCTCAGTGATCAGCCCAAGGGGAAAATGAAGAAAACAAACATCAAGTGATATAGAACCATGGTTTAGGATTGGCAAGATGGTATAACATAAATGTGTTACTATATCAATGATTGAGTTAGGATTAATAAGAAAGAAAGTGTGACAAAACCCAAGGGATAAATGATAGACCATGGTATGTGAGGGTTTTGATAAGTGTAGAAGTGACTCAGTAAGAATAAAAGTACAGAGATAGTGGAAGTGGGGCCGAAAAGTGGAATGAAAGCTCTGATCATTGGTCTGGAAATAGTGTAAAAACCTTAGGGTTTCAGATGAATTATCTGCAGAACACAGAGGCTGTTTATTTTAGAATGACATTTTTGCTATTAGAAAAATGGGTTTATTGGTCCAAACCAAAAATAAGATTGAGCAAAAATCTACTATTTAATGAAGTATCATTCTCATGGTCCCCCAAATTAAAATGCTATGTCAATTAAAATAATATTACAATAACAGAAGAACAGAAAGTGTATTTTGTATAATTCTGTCTGGGGAACGAGTGTCAAAATCTAAAGACCTAGTTCAAGTAAATACTCTTGACTATTGTTTGTCAAACTAGTGGAAATCACTTACACTTAAATAGTGATTTTTCAAAATAAAGAAAACCCAACAACCCAAGGCTCAGAAGACAATGTGGAAGAGTAGGCAGAAAGAAAGAGTCAGAGGGTGGGAGAAATACCACCAGTGTATATCTGGACAGTACAGTTCTCTTACATCCATGAATTCATGACAGCTGTGTTTATCTTCATAAGATCTACACACACACACACATACACACACACCATACACATGAATCACAAAAATGGGGAGTGGGTGGAGAACTTGATGGAAAGAAGAAGGTTTCAATGAAGGAGGACAGGAGTGTATTATGAAATTAAAATGATAAAAACCCCACAATGTGTGCAATTATAAAACTTCAAAGAATAAAAATAAGAAAGGTCGGGTCGGGACGCGCACGCGCGATCCAGCCGGGCCTCACCGCGCGCTCTAGGACCCCAGGTCAGCCCACAGGGACCCAGCTCCGACTCCCACCATCCAGCCGGAGCCGCGCGGGGGCCGAGGGACGAGGAGGACCTCCCCCTGCGCCCGGGCCCCGCCCCAGCTGCCCTCGGGTTAAATAGCTCCACGCCCACGCCCCCATCCTCCCTTTTCACCCCTCCCCGCTCCGCCAGTCGGGACACGCGTGCGGTCCACCCGGGCCTCACCCCGTGCCCTAGGTAAGTCCCCGTTCGGGCCCCGCCCACCAGTACCCCAGGCCAAATAATTCAGTTTAGTGAAATTGAGAGATCTTAAGAGTTAAAATGACAATGCCAAAGTCAAAGTGCAAATCCATGAGAAGCAACACTCAAGTAAACAAATTTCCCACTGAAGAAATTAATCCCATAATGTTAGACTCCAACAAGAACAAACCCGCGGAAAAAGGCCAAGAAAGCCCCACCCAGGATAAAGACTTTCAAAATATGATCATTACCATGTTCAATACTATGAAAGAGGAAATCCGGGAGGAATTACATAATCGAATCAATCGCTTTGAAGAGGAACACAACAGACATCTGGAGGAGTTGAGAAAAACAGTGCAAGAAACAAAAAGTGGCATAGAGCAGTTAAAACAAACTCAAGCAGAGTTTAAAACTGAGCTAAAAGACAAGTTATCTTCAACCCAGAACGCCACAGAGAGTCTTATCAACAGCACTAATGAAGCAGGAAACAGAATTTCAGACCTTGAAGATAAAGTGGGAGTACTAACCAGCTCAATGGAAGAGGTTGTTAAAGCCAAAAAGATACTTGAGAGAAATATCCAAGAGATATGGGACACCCTGAAGAAGCCTAACATGCGTATTCATGGAATACCAGAGCAAGAATCTCAAAATACCACCCCTGAGGAAATTTTTCAAACCATCATCAAGGAAAACTTTCCTCATCTAAAAAAAGAGAGGCCCATTCATATACAAGAGGCATTCCACACCCCAAACAGATACGACCAAAATAGAAGCACACCGTGGCAAATAATAGTTAAAACACTCCACATTCAAGATAAAGAACTGGTGCTGAGAGCTTCAAGGGAGAAAAAACAAGTCACTTTTAAAGGTAAACCTATTAAAATAACAAATGACTTCTCAGTCGAAACAGTAAAAGCAAGAAGAGCTTGGAGAGACATACTTCAAGTATTGAATGAGCAAAAATGTCAACCCAGGCTGATTTACCCTGCAAAACTATCAGTCATGATTGAGGGAGAAAGAAAAATTTTCCAGCACAAAGATAACTTTAAGGGATACATGGCCACCAAACCAGGCCTTCAAAAACTGCTAGAAATGATACTCAAGCGTGAAGAAAAAAACAGGCATATCCAGGAGAACAGAAGGCAAATATAACACCATTAAAAGCGAAGCAATATACTTATAAAAGCTACTAAACATAATAAATGTCTGGAATTAACAATAGTTTCTCCATTATAACACTAAATGTTAATGGACTTAATTCACCGATCAAGAGACACAGATTACAAACTTGGATTAAAAATCACAATCCATCAATCTGTTGCGTGCAGGAAACCCATCTCACCACAAAAGATAGGCACGCTCTAAAAATAAAAGGCTGGTCAACGATTCTACAAGCAAATGGAAGCAGAAAACAGGCAGGGGTAGCCATTATGCTATCAGACAAAGTGGATTTCAAACCAAAAAAAATTATAAGAGACACGGATGGATACTACATTTTAGTCACAGGTACAATTCACCAGGAAGATTTCACAATACTGAACATATATGCACCCAATACGGGCCCCTCCACATTCATTAAGAAAACCCTACGGCATCTAAAGCAAGAAATCAACCCCCAAACGATAATTCTTGGGGACTTCAACACCGCCCTCTCTACATGGGATAGATCAACAGGTCAAAAGCTTAACAGAGAAACTTTGGAACTTAATCAAACCCTGAAAGAAATGGACCTCACAGATCTCTATCGAACTTTTCACCCACGCACCAAAGAATACACATTTTTCTCAGCAGCACACAGAACTTTCTCCAAAATAGATCACATATTGGGCCACAAAATGAATCTACACATATAAAAGAAGGTTGAAATTCTAACCTGTGCCCTATCAGACCACCACTGCCTAAAGTTGGACATCCACAACACATCAAACAAGAGAAAATACACTAACTCCTGGAAACTTAACACTATGATGCTGAATGAGAACTGGATTCAGGAAGAAATTAAAAAGGAAATTCAAGATTTCCTGAAAGTGAATGATAACGAAAATACAACTTACCAAAATCTCTGGGACACAATGAAAGCTGTTCTAAGAGGTAAGTTCATAGCTCTTAATGCCCACGTCAAAAAAATGGAAACATCAGAAATAAACAACTTAACAATGCAGCTTAAAGCTTTAGAGAAACTAGAGCAATCTGATCCCAAAAGCAGTAGAAGAGAAGAGATTAGCAAAATAAGGGGAGAAATATCTGAAATCGAGACTAAGAAAACAATAGAAAAAATCAACCAATCAAAAAGCCGGTTCTTTGAAAAAATCAACAAGATTGATACACCCCTAGCTAAACTAACCAAAAGCAAGAGAGAGAAAACCCAAATTAACAAAATTAGAAATGAACATGGAGTTATCACTACTGATACCCAAGAAATCCAGAGAATTATAACATCATATTTCAAAAACTTATACTCTGTGAAGTTTGACAACACAAAAGAGATGGATGAATTTCTAAGTAAACACAACTTACCTAAACTGAATCAGGAAGTTGTGAATTATTTAAATAGTCCTATAACATATAAGGAAATTGAGGAAGTAATCTCGAATCTTCCCACCAAAAAATGTCCTGGACCAGATGGATTCAGCACAGAGTTCTACCAGACATTTAAGGAGTTAATAACACCAATACTCCTTAAACTGTTCCATCAAATAGCAAAGGAAGGAACACTACCAAATTCCTTCTATGAAGCTAATATCGTTTTTAATCCCAAAACCTAATAAAGATTCACTTAAAAAAGAAAACTATAGGCCGATCTCCCTGATGAACACAGACGCAAAGATTCTCACCAAAGTCTTAGCAAATCGGATTCAAAAACATATTAAAAAGATCATTCATGGGGACCAAGTAGGCTTCATCCACGGCACACAAGGTTGGTTCAACATACGCAAATCAATAAATGTAATTCATCATGTAAACCAGTCCAAAGTCCAAGACCACATGATACTCTCGATAGATGCAGAAAAAGCTTTTGACAAGATCCAACAGCCTTTTATGATCAAAACGCTAGAGACAGTAGGAATGGAAGGAACCTTTATCAATATAATAAAGCTTTATACAACAAGCCCACAGCAAGGATTATGCTCAATGGGGAACAATTGGAAGCATTCCCACTTCGATCAGGAACTAGACAAGGCTGTCCACTCTCACCATTTCTATTCAATATTGTACTTGAAGTCTTAGCTGAAGCCATAAGACAAGAAAGGGACATAAGAGGGATTCAAATCGGCAAGGAAGAAATCAAGCTATCCCTATTTGTAGATGACATGATCTTATACCTGAGGGATCCCAAAAACTCCACCAGGAAGCTCCTGGAACTAATTGAGAAGTTCAGCAGGGTGGCAGGATACAAAATAAATGTGCAAAAATCAGAGGCCTTCCTATATGCCCAGAATGAAAGAGGTGAAAAAGCCTTGAGAGAAACCATGCCATTTACTATAACCCCTAAAAAAATGAAATACCTTGGTATAAACCTAACTAAGGAGGTAAAAGACCTTTACAATGAAAACTTTAAAACCCTAAAGAAAGAAATTGCAGAAGACACCAGAAGGTGGAAAGACCTCCGTTGTTCCTGGATTGGCAGAATCAACATTGTAAAAATGACCATCCTACCAAAGGTAATATACAGATTCAATGCTATACCAATCAAAATCCCAAAGCAATTCTTCAAAGAAGTTGACCAAACAATCTCAAAGTTCATATGGAGGCACAAAAGACCCAGGATAGCAAAAACAATCCTGAGTAACAAAAACACAGCTGGAGGTATTACCATACCAAACCTAAGTCTATACTACAAATCCATAGTTATAAAGACAGCCTGGTACTGGCTCCAAAATAGACACACAGATCAATGGATAAGGATTGAAGACCCAGATATAAGCCCACAAAAATACAGCCATTTGGTCTTTGACAAAGGGGCCCAAAGAATCCAATGGAAAAAGAACAGCATCTTCAACAAATAATGCTGGCAAAACTGGATCTCCACATGCAGAAGATTAAAGCTGGACCCGTACTTGTCACCATGTACAAGACTTAATTCCAAATGGATCAAGGACCTTGATATCAGGCCAGAGACTTTAAAAACCATAGTTGAAAGGATAGGGAACTCCCTCGAGCTGATTGGGCTAGGCCAACACTTCCTAAACAGACATCCAATGGCACAGTCACTGCTACCAACTCTCAACAGTTGGGATCTTGTGAAATTAAAGAGCTTCTGTTCAGATAAAGAGATTGTCACTCGAGCTCAAAGGCAACCCACAGAATGGGAGAAAATCTTCACTAACCACATATCTGATAGAGCTCTACTGTCCAGAGTGCACAAAGAACTTAGAAAATTAAACTCCAAGGAAAACACTGGCCCAATTAAAAAATGGGCCCTGGAACTTCAAAGAAACTTTACCAGGGATGAAATTAAAATGTCTAACAATTATTTTAAAAAATGCTCCACTTCCTTCGCCATCAGGGAAATGCAAATCAAAACTTCCCTGAGATATCATCTCACCCCGGTCAGGATGGCAAAAATCCACAATACAAACAACGACAAATGCTGGAGAGGATGTGGAGAGAGGGGAACTCTCCTACATTGTTGGTGGGAATGCAGGCTCATACAGCCACTCTGGCGAGCCGTCTGGAGATTCTTAAAGAAATTAAAGATTGAAATGCCATATGACCCTGCTATCCCACTTTTGGGAATAACCCCCCATGCAGCAGAGGTTCGCCTCGATAGCACAAGCTCGACCATGTTCATAGCAGCACTGTTTACAATAGCAAAGTCATGGAATCAACCTAAATGTCCAACAGTTGACGAGTGGATAAGGAAACTGTGGTACATCTATACAATGGAGTACTACTCAGCCATCAAAAATGATATATTACTGGAATTTGCTGGGAAATGGATGTCATTAGAAAGAATTATATTAAGTGAAGTATCCCAAACCCAGAAAATTAAGCGCCGTATGTACTCCCTAATAGGTGGCTCCTAGTACCAAACTCACCCAGCCCACATTGAGACACTCAAAAGTAAACCTATGTAACACAGTAATTGCAAGGATTATGAACAAGAGAGATGGGTTAGGAGGGCCACACCAGAAACAAGGAGAGAGGAGACCATGTTACAGCAGAGAAAATAGGCTTCCATCAAGGTCTGCAAGTAAGTAATGAGAAACCTGGTTAAGTTCACAGACGTTCTTTCCTGATCTCACCAGAAGGGGAGGGCATATAGTCTAGCAGATAAAAAGTAATCATTTTGCAAATGGGTGATGGACCCCTCCCTCAGTGTGGTTTCCTACTCTTATTACATCTACCCTTGAATGTGCTATTACAACAAGACTCCAGTTTAACAGCTTTTTGTCTCTGGCCAGGGGGTGACATACAGTGCCCAGCAGAATGGAGTGAAGGGAATTGCAGGAGCAGCAAAACTGCAAAAGAAAATCAACGAACCACAATCCAGAACTTCAGAGACTCTATATCAATCACATAGAACTAGGACAGCCTAATCTCTCCCCATCCTGGAGCTCAGGGACATTTGCGGAAGAGGGGGCGGTAAGATTGTAAGAGCAAAAGGATGGGAGGAGCAACGATTTGCAAGATTCTCAACAATAGTTGGGGCCAAAGCAATCATAATGGGACTTTGCATGCCCTGCGCAATGTCCAGCGCACTGTTGCCCTCATAAAGTCTAGCATCTGTTAAGGGCACCGAGACCCCTGGAGGCAAGGGATTGACAGCCATAGTAGTGATCTTATGCTTAAGGGGAAGAAGAGAAAGGGCTTATGGAAATGCCACTGGGTCCTTATATGTCATCGGAGAGGAGGACCCAATGGAGAGTTAGGCGTACACAATAAAGGACTCTCTCGGAATTGGGGGGGAGGCACTGGGGGAAGGGGAGGGGGAGGAGGGGGGAGGGAGGGAACTGGTAAAAAATTTTTAAATGTATAATTAAATTTTTAATAAAAAAAAATAAGAAAGGTCACAATGCACTAAATCTGTGAACTTTGATTGGATAAACTTATTCAATTAAAGGTAAAACAGAGTTGTAGATATGGCTCAGGGGTTAAGCTTCACCTTTGAAAGCAAAGGACCTGAGTTTGAATCCTGGATCCTGGATAAAAACTTCAGGAGGAAATGAGGAGAACCTATACTTCTGATATATGTGGACATACACACATAGACAGACACATAGACAGACAGACAGACAGACAGACAGAAACACACACCAAGATAAAACAATTTCAGCTACACTGTTTTATACTCTGACTGGAGATTACAGAACAATTTATTATTGAATTGTATTTCAAACAAAACTTTTGGCAAAGGTACTTGTAAAATATATTACAAATTTGGAAAGTAAATACTAGGCAACATTCAAAAAGGGCACAAAATTATAAATTCAAGGTCCAGTTTGAAATCTTTTACCTACATGACTTCCATTGCTATTATCCTGAGATGTCATAAATTGATTGAAATTATTATTGACCATATATAATTGCAAGTAAACTTCCTGTTTCATAATTTCAAATTTTTCATATTTTTTCAAATGAAAATCCAAATATTTTTATTTATCATTTTACCATTTTTTATTTTTCTTTTTCCTTTGCTATTTTGCATGCATGCTTTAAAAATAGTGGACTTCAAACTGCACACATTTATGGACATAGTATGACATCTTAATACATCAGTACAATGATCAAATGAGGACAATTGCACCATTATCTTAAACAATCATCATTTTTTTTTGTATTTGGAACATTCAAAATGTTTTTACATAACTCATTTGCATTACCTTTTGCATAATATGCAATTCACTGTTTATAACCTCAGTTACCTCTACTTTAGTATAGAATTTTAGAAACCATTGTTCCTATCCAACTCTACACATTTACACACAACCCATCTTGTTTCTATTCCCTTCCCCCTTTTTGCAGTCTCTGTTAACCATTATTGTAATCCACTTGTGTAAGATCATAATGTATAACCAAAACTAAGATAAGGCTTTACTATGGAAGCACATACTAAACTTTCAAATATGTCTTTATTCCATTCTTACCTCATTTTGGAATTACCTTTGGATTTTTATGATCGAGAAAGAATATATAAGAAACCACCATTTTGAGTCAAAATTTAGTATGACTCAAATACATTGCTTTCTGTGAAGTCTTCCTCAAACAGTAATAATGATGTTGCACATTAAAAAGACTAAAATAGGAGATTTGATGTAGGAACTATTATGATAAACCATGTTGAAAACACAGACTTAATCTCACCAGAAGGGGAGGGCATATAGTCTGGCAGATGAAAAGTGATCATTTTGCAAATGGGTGACTGATCCTTCCCTCACCAAGGTTTCCTGCTTTTATTACATCTACCCTTGAATGTGCTATTACAACAAGACTCCAGTTTAACAGTTTTTTGTCTCTGACCAGGGGGTGACATATAGTGCCCATCAGGATGGAGTGAAGGGCATTGCAGGAGCAGAAAAACTGCAAAAGAAAATCAACAAACCACAATCCAGAACTTCAGAGACTCTATATCATCCACATAGAACTAAGCCAGCCTAATCTCCCCCCCATCCTGAAGCTCAGGGACATTTGCGGAAGAGGGGGCTGTAAGATTGTAAGAGCAAAAGGATGGGGGGAGCAATGATTTGAAGAGTCTCCACACTAGTTAGGGCTGAAGCAATCATAATAGGACTTTGCATGCCCTGCACAATGTCCAACACACTATTGACCTCACAAAGTCTAACATCGGCTAAAGGCACCAAGATCCCTGGAGGCAAGGGATTGACGACCACCGTAGTGTTCCTATGTTTAAGGGGAACACGAGAAAGGGTTCAGGGAAATGCCATTGGGTCCTTGTACGTCATCGGAAAGGAGGACCAAGAGGAGAGTTAGGCATACACAATAAAGGACTCTCTGGGAATTGGGGGGGAGGTACTGGGAGATGGGGAGAGAGGGAGGAGGAGCAGGGTATTCGGGGAGAGGAGGAGGGAGGGAGGGAACTGGTCTACCTATTAAGTTTGTATGAGCGGAAATAATAATAAAAATGTTAATAAAAATGTTAGAGATTAAATTGTAATGCACAAGCCTAGAGGATCCTACTATCTTCTTTTTCTTCCTTTGTTAAAAATTTTCAGCCTTTCATTTTACATGATTACCTCGCAGTCTTCATTTTGCATGTATTATTGAGTTTTTGAAAATGCTTGATGAAAGAAGGAAAAAGGAGAATTTGAATTTTGTGCCCTTCCCTCTATTTCCTTATTTTTTATAATGCTTATCAATGAATTTATTATAAGTATACAGGTACAAGAGGAAGGCAAAGGAGTAGTATGAGAATGAGAAAATCAAGTCAATCGAAAAAGGAAAACTGGGGTGTAGGAGGTAGAATGATTCTTTGGAGGAGTTATTCAAGACTTCATGTGTTGAAGTGTAGGGAAGGAGTACTTAACAAAGTAGGTAATGGTGTCATAACTGCAAGAGAAAAAGAATGTCTTTTTCTATTGTTATAAGGTAGTGGCATTTGTAGGATTTTTTTGTTTAATAGTATACCAGTTGTGATAATTAAGGAGACCTCCGGGCACACTTGAGACTGATTCTCTAGATTAGTATTGGCTTTCTGGGCATGCCTATAGGATATTTTCTTGATTTCATTAACTGATGTAAAAGGATCTAGCTCATTGTGGATGGTATCGTCTCCTGCTTTTGGGGTTCAAGACTGTATAAAAATGAAAAGAGCAAGAAAGCATGCATGCATTGACTGTGGATGTGATGTGACCAGTTCCTTTAATCTTTTGCTGTTATGACTTAGCTGCCATGATAGATGTAACCGGGAATTATGAGCTGGAATGGAAATTTTCTCCCTTACACTTGTTTCTTGTCAGGCACTTACTCATAGAACTAAATAACTAAAACACTGATTTATGTAATAACATTGCATTGCATCCTGTAGACACATTTTATTCACAGTTATTTCAATTCTGATTGCCAATTATCTATCTTTCTAGATGGTGAGCTATTAAAGAAAATGTTAATTAATAAGGATATATAAGAAATTCATCTGAACTGTCATTTAGGATATTTTACCAGTCTTCATTTGACAAATTTTGTTTTGTTTTCTTTTTTTGGTCATTCTAGAGAAATCATTATCATCTAAGCTGTCCTTTAAAATACATACGGAAATGGCCGTAATAACTATCTCTCTACTTTATAAGGATTCATTAAAACACCTTATACTAAAGTGGAAAAATATTAGAATAGATACCTACTATGAATGTAACACTATTTATTGTAACAAGGAAGCTAATTCTCAGAAGAAGGAGATGATGTACACAGCACAATTACTCTACTGGTTTCTAATATGATGAGCAGTATTGATAATTGCTTTAAAAGTTAAAAGTTTAAGAACAGAAATGCTAATATTCTGGGGTTTATGTCATACATCAGCACTGAATTTGTATCAGCTTAATAAGGATTATTCTTTAGTCATAACCTCAGAAAGATTAGGAATTCTATTTTCAGACAAATTTCTTTTTTGAAATTTCACATAGTAATCCAACGGAGCGTTGTGAAATCAGTGCTTGGGGGATCATGTAAGGCAAGTTAAAAACAATAAAACAAGGGCTGGAGAGATGGTTTAGGGGTTGACTCTGTCTTGCAAACAGAAGGTCCTGAGCTTGGATCCCAGGTCTCAACGTCAGGCAAGAAAAAATTGTGACCTACTCTTTTGTCCCTAGTGGCAAAGCCTGGGAAATCCCAGAGCAAAGCAAAAAGGTAGAAGTAATCCAGGATGATTCCCAAAGTTATCCTTGGACCTCCACGGTAACACACAGGGCCCTTGATACAAACACCCATCCCCAGACACACTAAATCAATCAATCAATCAATCAATTTTTTTGAAAAAACAATAAAATAGAATATAAGGCTCAGTGAAATCATTTTTGATGAGTGACCATGTGTTTTTCCTATTTACATTATATATGGAGAGTCACTTTGTATCTTGATTATGCTACTTTCTTCTTTGAATTATTGCTTACCTTTGAGTGGTGCTGGTTCCTTCTCTGTTAGCTATTCTTTTAAATTCACACAAGAAAAGGATAAGGTATTATTCCTAAAACAAATGCATTGTGATTCACAGTTCAGATTCTTTTGACATAAAATGTGCAGGTACATGTGCATGTATGTGTGTGAGAGAAAAAAGAGAAAGATGACGGAAAATGAAACACACATAAGTGAGAGGGAAAGAGAGAAAAAAGGAAGGATGAAGAGACAGTGATGCATATACATACGAATGAGAGATCTGCCTTGAATTCAAATAGCTCAAGTAACAGGTCATGCAGGAGAGAGTAGGCAATGACTTTTTTTCTGACTATCAGATTCTCTGTGGTTCAGATTGAAGCTTCCTCTGATGTAATATGTGCATTTGGTTGGTAAAGGAGTGAGCTTTAATTTTATTTAAGTCATGTCAATAAATACTTGAAGGTGTAGAGTTGCTCAAAGTTCAGTCTTCTCTCATTTTTCAAAATTATTTCCAAAGGATGATGGTGATGGGTATATTTGTGCTTCCTTGTTAGGAAATGAATACGTGTGTATGCATGCATGTGTGTGCGCATGTACATGCACATTTGTGTACAAGAGGAAATTTGAATATTTGTGACTGTGGAGGTCTAGGATGACATTGGGAATCACTCTGGATTGCTCTACTTCTTTATTACTTTGCTCTGAGGATTCCCAGGCTCCTTTTTCCAGGGTCAGAAATGCAGGACATCACCATTTCCACCTGGCAGTTTTATGTGGGGTCTAGAGATCTGAAGTCAGATTATTTTGCTATTGAGCCAAAGGCTTTAACTCCAAAGTCAGATCTCCAGCACTTTTCCTTTTTATCTGAGTAAAAGATTGCTGATTCTATTCCATTGTGCGAGTCATTTACTTCAGAGAAGAATGTTCTTCTTTGTCTAAGAAGTCATCTTTAGGACTTTCCCCACACCCATACCTTTACCTAAAATTGGTTTTTGATTCATTTATTACAGCACATACTTATTCATTTTTCAGCAATCTCAAAGAAATCAAGGGAAAGGGTTAATGCTACTCTGCTATTATTAAGACTGGAAATTATCTCTACATTTTTGTTTACGCTACTAATATTTTTTGCCCAGCAATAAATTCCTATTTATTCTTCAAACACAACTTATAGTAGCCTTTACACCCCACCCCGCTGCGCCAATAGGGACGCACGCGCGGTCCAGCCGGGCCTAACCCCCCGCCCGTGGTAAGTCTCCGCCCAGGCCCCACCCACCAGGACCCCAGGTCAGCCCACAGGGACCTGGCTCCGACTCCCACCATCCAGCTGGAGCTGCGCGCGGGGCCCAGGGACGAGGAGGACCTCCCCCTGCGCCCGGGCCCCGCCCCAGCTCTCCTCGGGTTAAATAGCTCCACGCCCACGCCCCCATCCTCCCTTTACACCCCACCCCGCTACGCCAGTCGGGACCCGCGCACGGTCCAGCCGGCCTCACCCCGCGCCCTAGGTAAGTCTGCGCCG
Source organism: Typhlomys cinereus (assembly GCA_023101885.1). Lineage (NCBI taxonomy): Eukaryota > Metazoa > Chordata > Mammalia > Rodentia > Platacanthomyidae > Typhlomys > Typhlomys cinereus. The sequence continues at coordinate 333,687 of JALPQD010000492.1, forward strand.
GCGCCCGCACACCTGGACCCCAGGCCAAATAATTCAGTTTAGTGAAATTGAGAGATCTTAAGAGTTAAAATGACAATGCCAAAGTCAAAGGCAAATCCATGAGAAGCAACACTCAAGTAAACAAATTTCCCACTGAAGAAATTAATCCCATAATGTTAGACTCCAACAAGAACAAACCTGCGGAAAAAGGCCAAGAAAGCCTCACCCAGGATAAAGTCTTTCAAAATAGGATCATTACCACGTTCAATACTATGAAAGAGGAAATCCGGGAGGAATTACATAATCAAATCAATCTCTTTGAAGAGGAACACAACAGACATCTGGAGGAGTTGAGAAAAACAGTGCAAGAAACAAAAAGTGGCATAAAGCAGTTAAAACAAACTCAGCAGAGTTTAAAACTGAGCTAAAAGACAAGTTATCTTCAACCCAGAACGCCACAGAGAGTCTTATCAACAGAACTAATGAAGCAGAAAACAGAATTTCAGACCTTGAAGATAAAGTGGGAGTACTAACCAGCTCAATTGAAGAGGTTGTTAAAGCCAAAAAGATACTTGAAAGAAATATCCAAGAGATATGGGACACCCTGAAGAAGCCTAACATGCGTATTCATGGAATACCAGAGCAAGAATCTCAAAATACCACCCCTGAGGAAATTTTTCAAACCATCATCAAGGAAAACTTTCCTCATCTAAAAAAAGAGAGGCCCATCCATATACAAGAGGCATTCCGCACCCCAAACAGATACGACCAAAACAGAAGCACGCCACGGCAAATAATAGTTAAAACACTCCACATTCAAGATAAAGAACTGGTGCTGAGAGCTTCAAGGGAGAAAAAACAAGTCACTTTTAAAGGTAAACCTATTAAAATAACAAATGACTTCTCAGTCGAAACAGTAAAAGCAAGAAGAGCTTGGAGAGACATACTTCAAGTATTGAATGAGCAAAAATGTCAACCCAGGCTGATTTACCCTGCAAAACTATCAGTCATGATCGAGGGAGAAAGAAAAACTTTCTAGCACAAAGACAACTTGAAGGGATACATGTCCACCAAACCAGGCCTTCAAAAAATGCTAGAAATGATACTCAAGCGTGAAGAAAAAAACAGGCATATCCAGGAGAACAGAAGGTAAATATAACACCATTAAAAGTGAAGCAATATACTTATAAAAGCTATTAAACATAATAAATGTCTGGAATTAACAATAGTTTCTCCATTATAACACTAAATGTTAATGGAATTAATTCACCGATCAAGAGACACAGATTACAAACTTGGATTAAAAATCACAATCCATCAATCTGCTGCCTGCAGGAAACCCATCTCACCATAAAAGATAGGCACGCTCTAAAAATAAAAGGCCGGTCAACAATTCTACAAGCAAATGGAAGCAGAAAACAGGCAGGGGTAGCCATTATGCTATCAGACAAAGTGGACTTCAAACCAAAGAAAATTATAAGAGACACGGTTGGATACTACATTTTAGTCACAGGTACAATTCACCAGGAAGACTTCACAATACTGAACATATATGCACCCAATACAGGCCCCTGCACATTCATTAGGAAAACCCTACATCGTCTAAAGCAAGAAATCAACCCCCAAACGATAATTCTTGGGGACTTCAACACCGCCCTCTCAACATGGGATAGATCAACAGGTCAAAAGCTTAACAGAGACACTTTGGAACTTAATCAAACCCTGAAAGAAATGGACCTTACAGATCTCTATCGAACTTTTCACCCACGCACCAAAGAATACACATTTTTCTCAGCAGCACACGGAACTTTCTCCAAAATAGATCACATATTGGGCCACAAAATGAATCTACACATATAAAAGAAAGTTGAAATTCTAACCTGTGCCCTATCAGACCACCACGGCCTAAAGCTGGACATCCAAAACATCAAACAAGAGAAAATACACTAACTCCTGGAAACTTAACACTATGATTCTGAATGAGAACTGGATTCAGGAAGAAATTAAAAAGGAAATTCAAGATTTCCTGAAAGTGAATGATAATGAAAATACAACTTACCAAAATCTCTGGGACACAATGAAAGCTGTCCTAAGAGGTAAGTTCATAGCTCTTAATGCCTACATCAAAAAAAATGGAAACATCAGAAATAAACAACTTAACAATGCAGCTTAAAGCTTTAGAGAAACTAGAGCAATCTGATCCCAAAAGTAGTAAAAGAGAGGAGATTAGCAAACTAAGGGAAGAAATATCTGAAATTGAGATCAAGAAAACGATAGAAAAAATCATCCAGTCAAAAAGCTGGTTCTTTGAAAAAATCAATAAGATTGATACACCCCTGGCTAAATTAACCAAAAGCAGGAGAGAGAAAACCCAAATTAACAAAATCAGAAATGAACATGGAGTTATCACTACTGTTACCCAAGAAATCCAGAGAATTATAACATCATATTTCAAAAACTTATACTCTGTGAAGTTTGACAACACAAAAGAGATAGATGAATTTCTAAGTAAACACAACTTACCTAAATTGAATCAGGAAGTTGTGAATTATTTAAATAGTCCTATAACATATAAGGAAATTGAGGAAGTAATCTTGAATCTTCCCACCAAAAAATGTCCCGGACCAGATGGATTCAGCACAGAGTTCTACCAGACATTTAAGGAGTTAATAACACCAATACTCCTTAAACTATTTCATCAAATAACAAAGGAAGGAACACTACCAAATTCCTTCTATGAAGCTAATATCGTTTTAATCCCAAAACCTAATAAAGACTCACTTAAAAAAGAAAACTGTAGCCGATCTCCCTGATAAACACAGACGCAAAGATTCTCAACAAAGTCTTAGCAAATCGGATTCAAAAACATATTAAAAAGATCATTCACGGGGACCAAGTAGGCTTCATCCCCAGCACACAAGGTTGGTTCAACATACGAAAATCAATAAATGTAATTCATCATGTAAACCAGTCCAAAGTCCAAGACCACATGATACTCTCGATAGATGCAGAAAAAGCTTTTGACAAGATCCAAAAGCCTTTTATGATCAAAACGCTAGAGACAGTAGGAATGGAAGGAACCTTTATCAATATAATAAAAGCTGTATACAACAAGCCCACAGCAAGGATTATGCTCAATGGGGAACAATTGGAAGCATTCCCACTTCGATCAGGAACTAGACAAGGCTGTCCACTCTCACCACTTCTATTCAATATTGTACTTGAAGTCTTAGCTGAAGCCATAAGACAAGAAAGGCACATAAGAGGGATTCAAATTGGCAAGGAAGAAGTCAAGCTATCCCTATTTGCAGATGACATCATCTTATACCTGAGTGATCCCAAAAACTCCACCAGGAAGCTCCTGGAACTTATTGAGAAGTTCAGCAGGGTGGCAGGACACAAAATAAGTGTGCAAAAATCAGAGGCCTTCCTATATGCCCAGAATGAAAGAAGTGAAAAAGCCTTGAGAGAAACAATCCCATTTACTATAGCCCCTAAAAAAATGAAATACCTTGGTATAAACCTAACTAAGGAAGTAAAAGACCTTTACAATGAAAACTTTAAAACCCTAAAGAAAGAAATAGCAGAAGACACCAGATGGTGGAAAGACCTCCCTTGTTCCTGCATTGGCAGAATGAACATCATAAAAATGACCATCCTACCAAAGGCAATATACAGATTCAATGCTATACCAATCAAAATCCCAAAGCAATTCTTCAAAGAAGTTGACCAAACAATCTCAAAGTTCATATGGAGGCACAAAAGACCCAGGATAGCAAAAACAATCCTGAGTAACAAAAACACTGCTGGAGGTATTGCCATACCAAACCTTAGTCTATACTACAAATCCATAGTTATAAAGACAGCCTGGTACTGGCTCCAAAATAGACACACAGATCAATGGATAAGGATTGAAGACCCAGATATAAGCCCACAAAGTTACAGCCATTTGGTCTTTGACAAAGGGGCCCAAAGAATCCAATGGAAAAAGAACAGCATCTTCAACAAATGATGCTGGCAAAACTGGATCTCCACATGCAGAAGATTAAAGCTGGACCCGTACTTGTCACCATGTACAAGACTTAATTCCAAATGGATCAAGGACCTTGATATCAGGCCAGAGACTATAAAAACCATAGTTGAAAGGATAGGGAACTCCTTCGAGCTGATTGGGCTAGGCCAACAGTTCCTAAACAGACATCTAATGGCACAGTCACTGCTACCAACTCTCAACAGTTGGGATCTTGTGAAATTAAAGAGCTTCTGTTCAGATAAAGAGATTATAACGCGAGCTCAAAGGCAACCCACAGAATGGGAGAAAATCTTCACTAACCACACATCTGATAGAACTCTGCTGTCCAGAGTGCACAAAGAACTTAGAAAACTAAACACCAAGGAAACCAATGGCCCAATTAAAAAGTGGGCCCTGGAACTTCCAAGAAACTTTACCAGGGATGAAATTAAAATGTCTAACAATTATCTGAAAAAATGCTCCACTTCCTTAGCCATCAGAGAAATGGAAATCAAAACTTCCCTGAGATATCATCTCACCCCGGTCAGGATGGCAAAAATCCACAATACAAACAAAAACAAATGTTGGAGAGGAAGTGGAGAGAGGGGAACTCTCCTACATTGCTGGTGGGAATGCAGGCTCATACAGCTACTCTGGTGAGCCATCTGGAGATTCTTAAAGAAATTAAAGATTGAAATGCCATATGACCCTGCTATTCCACTTTTGGAAACAACCCCCCATACGGCAGAGGTTCACCTCGATAGCACAAGCACGACCATGTTCATAGCAGCAATGTTTACAATAGCAAAGTCATGGAATCAGCCCAAATATCCAACAGTTGACGAGTGGATAAGGAAACAGTGGTACATCTATACAATGGAGTACTACTCAGCCATCAAAAATGATGAATTAGTGGAATTTGCTGAGAAATGGATGTCATTAGAAACAATTATATTAAGTGAAGTTTCCCAGACCCAGAAAATTAAGCGCCGTATGTACTCCCTAATAGGTGGCTCCTAGTACCAAACCCACCCAGCCCACCTAGAGACAGTAATTCCAAGGATTATGAACAGGAGGGATGGGGTAGGAGGGCCACACCAGAAACAAGGAGAGAAGGGACCATGTTACAGCAGGGAAAATAGGCCTCCACCAAGGACCCAAATAAGTAATGAGTCATCTGATTAAGTTCACAGACTTTTGTTCCTGATCATTTACTACTGAGAGGGTGTGATCTCACCAGAAGAGGAGGGCATATAGTCTGGCAGATAAAAAGTAACCATTTTGCAAATGGGTGATAGACCCCTCCCTTACTATGGTTTCCCACTTTTATTACATCTACCTTTGAATGTGCTTTTATCACAAGACTCTAACAGCTTTTCGTCTCTGGCCAGGGGGTAACATACAATGCCCACCAGGATGGAGTGAAGGGCATTGCAGGAGCAGCAAAACTGCAAAAGAAAATCAACAAACCACAATCCAGAACTTCAGAGACTCTATATCAACCTCCTAGAACTAGGCCAGCTTAGTCTCTCCCCATCCTGAAGCTCAGGGAAATTTGCTGAAGAGGGGACGGTAAGAGTGTAAGAGCAAAAGGATGGGAGGAGCAATGATATGTAAGATACTCTATACTAGTTAGGGCTGAAGCAATCATAATTGGACTTTGCATGCCCTGCACATTGTCCAACACACTGTTGACCTCACAAAGTCTAGCATCTGCTAAAGGCACCAAGATCCTTGGAGGCAAAGGATTGGCAGCCACAGCAGTGTTCCTATACCTAAGGGGAACACGGGAAAGGGTTCAGGGAAAGGCCACTGGGTCCTTGTATGTTATCGGAGAGGAGGGCCCAGAGGAAAATCAGACATGCACAAGAAAGGACTCTCTGGGAATTGGGGCGGGAGGCACTGGGGGATGGGGAGGGAGAGGGGTGGGGAGGGGGAGCAGGGAGTACGGGGGGAGGAATAGGGAGGGAGGGAATTGGTGTACCTAATAAGTTTGTATGAGCTGAAATAACAAAAAAATACAACTTATTGTAACTGTCTATAAAACTTTACCTAACTCCCTGAAGATAATTTATACATTTCTGCTATATTTTGGAATAGTTATAGCATATAATACATTGCATAGAGTTATGATTATTTATTTGCTACTTTACCAGTCTCAGTGTATGAGAGATTATGAAAAACTACACTGACAAATCATAGATGTTCAATAAAGATTTTTACATAATGAATGGATTTTGATGTATGCTCTGAAATGCCATTAGATTTTTATTTCTAAAATGTAATTCTTAGTTCAACAAAAGTGGGTGGCTTTACTTTTGCTAGAGAAAAATTTCAAATACCTTAGTGTAACATATGACAATTTTAAAAACTGTTTTAATATTGTCTTTGGGGCATCTCTTACCTTTGTCCATCAGGCTACAGTGTAGTGTGCCAACTCAGTTTTCTGCAAGTTCTTCATTATGCCATGCCTTTTAATGTTTCTTCATTTTTTGTACATTCTGTTGACTTTTACTGAAATGTCCTTCCTTTTCTACCAGGCAAATTCACATTCATACTTCAAGGTAAGATTCAAATATAAGCATCTATGTGGATTTTCCCCAGATTTCCCCAGACGGCTTATTTCTGTCTATATGCTTCACCTGCACACATTTTTGCATATATCTCTGTTGTAAAACTCACTGTATTGCACCATAATTATCTATTTATATGTCTATTACTCAATTTGTTCACTGATTTTGAACTTCTCAAGGTTAGAGAAACTGTCTGATAATTCATTTTTAGGTCAGCAGTACTTTGCTCATGGTAGATGCTTGACAAAAGTTTGTTGAATAAATTCCAGTGTTGAAACAAATTCTAAGAAATGTTTTCCCATTAATTTTTAAAAAGCAGTTTTTCTATCTTATATCTTGAAAACCCTTCAAATGACTTTACTCACTGAATCAATTCTGGGCATAAATAAATGACTTGCAGAGATCATTGGATGAGCTTGCTATTAAAGAACATGTCCACTACTTGGTGTTTTCTAATAATTTGCATTTGTGTGTCTCTTAGAATGGTTTATTTCAGTAATTTTTTTCTATTTGAATTTTTAAATTTTTTTTTCATTTTACAAAAGTTTCATGGATGAAGAAAATGAATTTAAGCAATTTTCACCTCAATTTGATATCCCTTCCTTCTTTCAATGAAAACCCTCCTCCTCCCAATCAGTTTCCCTCATAACTTCATGTCTTTTTGCTTGTGTACTCCATTGATTTTTCATCTAGGCTGTTTTACTGAAGGGTTTCTGTATCATTACTAGAACATGGACTTTATATCAGAAGGTGTGTCTTTGAGGAAAGTAACTTCCTTTTCCCCATTAGCATATATCCTCAAAAGCCTCCCAAGAAGGTATGGTGTTTCATGTGTTCTTCCCTGCATGGTTAAATGTTGATAGGCCAGAACTTGCACAAGTTTTGTGGAAGTATACCTAACTGCAGTGATTTCATAGGTGCAGCAATGTTGTCATGACTAGAAGTTAGTATCTGTTCATACCCTTTCCCACCATCTGATTCTGTCATTCCTACAATCCCCTCCTTTGCAATGTTCCCTAAGCGTTGAGATGGGTTGAAAGCTGTATTTTATATTCTATTTGGGGCTAAGAAATCCATAGGCATTTATCATTTGTGTTTGAGAATTTAATGATCACTAACTTTGAATACTTGGGCATATAGCTGAATCTTAAAGAAGTGTTAGTTCATTAGAAATATTAGAACATTGTAATATACTACAAAAATTAAGCCTCATCCTCTGAAATAAAATTCCTTATAGCTTGCACTTTGGTTGCCTTTCATATAAAGCAATAAGTCCTCCTCCATCAACTTCCATCTGAATTTCCATGTCAATGTCTTCTAAGGCTCCCAAAAATCCTGAGTTATTAGAAGTGCCTCCATGAGAGAGTGAAGATTGGTGCAAGACAGAAGGGGAACTTCTTTCCTCAATGATTTACCCAATAATTTACTCAGACACTTGCCAGTGCAGGAATCCAGATAAAACTCAGTGGATTACACATGCAAGAAGATATAAAATTGGAAGTGAGACTGACTTGAAAGGAAAAAGTGTATAGTGGGAAAGTAGAGGAATGGAAATGTGTCAAGAAGAAAAAAAATTTTTTCTCAAAAATTGAAGATATAACTCGAAAATTCTGAACTAAAAATTGACCGGACAGAGACAAATTAATTGCAAAATTCTATAGATTTTTTTAAATTTCTTCCACTCATAAAAAGTTGATAAATACCTCATTCCCCTCCCTCCCTCCACCCCTCCCTGGATTCCCTTTGCTCCCTCCCTGCTTTTCCCCTTCCTTTTCCCCCCTCCCTCACTTTCTCTCAGTGCCCCCTCCCCCACATTCCTGGAGCATCCTTTAGTATGCATGACATAAATAAATGACTTGCAGAGATGAGCTTGCTATTAAAGAACATGTCTACTACTTGGTATTTTCTACTAATTTGCATTTGTGTGTCTCTTAAAATGGTTCATTTCAGTAATCTTAACTAATGAATTGAATTGACCATGCAGTGATTCCATCAAAACTGTGGTGGCTGGCAGACTGGACAACTGGGGAAAAGTATTGATCTTATTCTGCTCAATTGGCCAATTTGCATAAAGATAGGATAAGAATGTCACTGGAATTATTTTTTATCAGTACCACTAAGTATAAGAAATTGAAGTGGCTATGTAGATGGCTTGTGGTTTTGAAATTCTTATGTTTTACTTTTCCACATCTCTCCCTTTATAACACTGCTATATTTTCAAAGGACTTTTAATACAGTTTATAACATAAGAAATCCTGCAAAATGGCACTGATATTTTATGCAATATTTGAAATAAAGTAAATATTTCTTTCTTAGGCTTCAAAAGATTAATTTCTCTTGGTAATTGATTGGCAATGTGCAACATGCTGTTGATTTGTAAAGGAAAATTATGTCATATATTTTTGTATTACCGCAGATTAAGTCTACAACATTCATCTTTAATAGCTACAATCATACGGCAGCAATAAATTTTGCTCTTTTAGTAAATGTTTTCCTGAAGAAATTTGTTTCCCCATAAGCCAATAAGACAATCTTTAACTGAACTTCTTATAGAACTTCTTTATTCTGTAAATATATTCAATATTACTAACTTAATTTTACTATTTGAGCTGAGAGACCTGGTTAAGCATTTTTCTAGTTTAGATAACCAATTAAATCTATTGAGGATTCAAATTGATATGGGGTACAATAACCAGGATTTCCCATTATTAAAAAATGCATTCATTTTACAAATTACATATTTTACAAAATATGTAAAAGTGTTATAAGTTCATTCCTTTATTACTATTATAATAACATGAGGTGTTGCTGTAATTTAATAAGACCTTAGGTTTTATAAAATATGGGGGATAAATATAACTAGTAATTTAAGTATTGTTCGTAATGCAATGCCTTGAGAAATGATCCTGCCTAGAGCAAGTCCTTGGTTTTCATGTGTCTATGTCCCTCTTGGATTAATTAAAAATGCTATTTTATCATATCCACAATGAAAAGTATGGCTTTTAATACAGCAAAGCATTTAGCAGAAAATACGAACAAATTGCTGACCTATTTTTCTAGTATATCTTTTGAAATTTTCTACTTAATCTGTCACATTGAATAAATGTTTTTTGAAGAAACAATTAAAAATTATAAAGTAGGAAAGGAACAATGTAACATAAAAGTTTGTTCTAAAACCAAATATTTTCCTTTTCCTTTTAAGAAGTTGCAAGCATGAGCAGTACCAAAATTTCGCTCATCCTAAATAAAAATCAATGAACACTAATGTTATGAAATCATAAATTTGGGGTAAAGGTTTTTATTCGTATAAGCACATCCAGATTTCTTAAAAGATTCCTTTTGGTAGTTATCTCACATAGTACATGAAACTTTGAAATCAACTCCACACATTTTAGCAACATGACCTAAGCATATAATAAGAGATCTTTGAATTTCAATGCTTAACAATCTACATTTTTCATAGGCATACTGGTGAACACCCAGATGCACTATGATAAGTTATGACATTTAAGATATAATATTTAGCAACATATTATTGGAGAATGATTTTTATGAAGCTAGACAAAAATTGAACTGGCATAGAGCAGGAAAGCCAGAATAGTGAAAAACAAGCTGGAGTCTTTTCTCATCCATATCAGGACTGTGTAATAAATTACTCTCTTCTTTCCCATAGTGTCAGGAGAAAACGATGTTTAGATTATACCTCGCTAAGACCTAAAAGGATAATTTGTCAGTATTTTCCAGTTTACTACCAGTGCAGTATTGATTTGCTAGGGCCCTTCTTTCTATTTTATTTACACTAATTCAATCTGGAACAACTGAAACTTAACTTGTTGGAAAGCAAGATATTTCTTTATTTTAAGTCTCATGGGCCCAAAGGTAAAGGTACAAGAAAATATGTCCAGATTATTCTTTCTAGTTCTTATGTGTAAAAAACAGGTTTCTCTCTCTCTCTCTCTCTCTCTCTCTCTCTCTCTCTCTCTCTTCTCTTTCTCTCTCTCTCATCTGTCTGTCTCTTTTGAAACAATTGTTTTATGATAGAAAACTGCTTTTCTGTTAAGATTTGCCTTGAGAAAAGTTTTCTTTATTTTTAAAAAAATTTTGTAGGAGAACATAATAAAAAGAGCTCTAAGTTTATACTCAATTTAATAAACTCCTGACTCAAATTCTAAACAGCTGCTTGGAAATGATGCATAAGACAGAAACAACTTGATAAACCTTATTGTGGCTGATGTTGACAAAAATGCCATTGTTTAGCTTAGTGCACAAATACCAAAGTTTAGGAACAAAACCATACTTGAACAAAAAAATGAAATTATATTCTAAATGCTTACTGGTCTCATGGAAAATATGCAAGTAAATAACAGCACTTTATAGATCCAGAATGTAATGAAAGCAGTGAAGATTGAAATAATTCATATGTATATATTGAGAGAAAGTATATATATCAAGTACTTATTTATGGGAGTTAATGACTATTTCTTTTCCCTTTTTTGTGCATTTCTTTTTTAACTGTTTTAATGTATTTCTTTGTTCAGATATCTCAGGGTCACCCTTGTTTTGGCTTGGAATAAGTATGAGAAGACAGCTGAAAATGTCAAGGTTTAATGCATTCAGATTTTCTGTAAAGCTGAAAACCTGGGCTTTCATTTGCCATCCTATTCAACTTTTTTCAAAAACGTCCACAAACTGACAAGGCTTAAGATTATGAAATCTCACTTCAACACTTTCCTCTTATTTATTTTGTATGCACATATGTGTCAGTGTTTACAGGAAGCACTGTGTGTGCCTCTGGAGGCCGAAGGGTGATGTGAGGAATCATTCTGGATCATTCTATTCCCTTCGTGCTTTGCTTTGAGGATTCCCAGGTTTTGCCTTCTAGGGCTGAAGTGCAGGTGGCAGTTATTTCTGCCTGGCATTTTTAAATGGAATCTGTGATTAGAACTGAGGTCCTTCTGTTTGTGATGCAGAGGCTTAACTCTTGAGTCATCTCTCCATCCCAGCACTTTCTTACTTTTAAACCTCACTTTAACTTTATTCTCTAGTATTTAGTTTCTTCAGGTGCAAAGCTCTCATATTGTCTCATTTATCAACAACTTTGACTGCTTTTTGATTGGTATATGCTAACTATATTGTGTTTAATCCTATTATTTGATGTCTTTTTTGCTAAAATATCTTTACATCTTCATAAAGAAAGGATTCATGGAATCTTTCAGAAGAGAAGACATAAGATTGTAAGACCCTAAAGATGGAAGGTCCACTTCTAGCCAAGAAACTCCACTAAAAGCAGGGCTTCTGTATCCTGGAACCCACTGCAATGAGACTTATCCTAACCAGACTTGCACAGTGGTTGATATAGCAACATTACCCCATAGACTAGCAAGGATTTTAGAAGAAATAATTACATGAAGTGGAAACCTTAGGGGCTGGAGTTAGACAGGTCAAAGGCAGTGACCCTGTCAGTGGGTCTTCCCAAGGAAGGGCCCCTTAGTTTTCCCCAGAAGCCTGAGCTCCCAATAGCATAGATAATCCAAAGGGAACCCCGGAGCCCAAAGACACAGAGAAACAGGATGGTAGGAGGGTATGGGAGGAGTTAACAAAAGGAGGAGAAGGTGGGAGAGGAAAGAGGGAGAAAGGGAGAAAGGAAGAAGGGAACAGGGACAGCTACTCGTTAAGCTTGTAAAACTAGAAAATAAAATAAAATAAAATAAAATAAAAATGAGAAAAAAAGAAAAGATTCAATAGTGTCTACTTTAATTACTAGGTGATTCAATATGATGGCATATCTGTAAATTTAGGAAATATATTAAATGATAACTTATTTCACAGTTTTGATTGACGTGCATTTTTCCACAAATCACTTAAAGAATACGTACATGTGCTTACTTATTTATTTACTTACTTGTGAACAATTGATTCGTATTTGGTGTTTGTTTTAAACTATGCTTATTTGACTAGTGATTTATAAGTTACTGAATATAGCTTTGTTTATGTGCATTGACTTGACCTCACAATCACAGATGTTCCATCAACAGAGGCCAAAACAAACTGAAAATAATTTCACCAAATGAGAAAATAGCTTTTACTTATTCAGCTAATAACTTAAGAGTTTAAAAACTGTGACATTTTTGGGATGGCCAAGTTTATTTAGAAACAAATTAATACATGATCACAGACTTAAAATCAATTGTGTGAAAAGTAATAGTTAAGTCAATCAAAAGTAATTATTTAGCTCTCTTTAAAGATGACATAGTCAAAAAATCACATAGAAAGAATTCTTTCATACTTATTTATTCATTTAAGACTATTTGTCAGACATTTTCTAAGTACTAGAAACTTTTCTAGATGCTTTACATATGTCAAAGAACAAAACACACAGGAATCTCAACCCTTAGCAGGAAAATAGACAATAAATAATAGTAATAGAAATAAGGAAATTATATAATAAGTAATATATGCTATGGACAAAAGAAGTTGGTTTTAATTACCCCTTTTGGGAGTTCAGGTATGGGAATATGAATGACAACATAAAGTAGTATAGAGTTGGCCTCATTGAGAAGAAAATGAACATGAACAAAAACTTGAATGGGCAAGTAGAACTATATATGTAAAATCCAGAGGAAGAAAGTTCTAAATCACAAAATCAATGAAAGTGCAGTCCCCAAGGCAGATGTCTTCTTGAAATTTCATTAGAGAGTTGAAGAGATGTCTGTTTCCCTGGACTTGAGTTAATAAAGGAAACTGTAGAGGAATGTGAAGTCAAAGGGATTAAAGGGAGTTAGGTCATGAAGCATATTTTAAAATAATATAAATATTTGGTTCTCAGAAACATGGAACCTCTTTGGATGCTGTTGAATTAATGCTGTTGATAGATTATGGCAGTTTGGACAGGAAGAGAGAATGGAGTAGAAGAGTGAACACAGTCTACTTGTCGAGTGGATAGAAGCATGAAAGGAAGCCGTTATTTGGACTTAGGGTCTGTCAAGTCTGTGGGACAATGCTGCTTCTAGCAACTGAAATGAGGAAGTCTGCATGTGCAACTTGCAACAGGTAGTGGCTGGGTGTGGTGGCTCAGGATTATAACTCTATCCTCCAAGAAGCTAAGACAGAAGGATTTCATGAAGTTGGAAATCAATCTGTGCTACATAGTGAATTCCAAGCCAGCTAATGCTACAAAATGAGACCTTGTCTCAAATGAGGAAGAAAATCATTGTCAGGAAAATCAGTAGTTTAGTTTTTGATACAAGATATCAATTAAAAATTAAAGTAAAATTAGTAAATAGTTGAAAATAGATGTTAGGCCAGAGCCTCTTAGATGAGAGGTTCTTGGGAGTTATCAGAATACTTGATGGTATTTTAAGCCTTAAAACAATCAATATGTGATCACTTAGTGAGTACAAATGGTAAAGACTCAAGGATGAAGAATTGAATACTGGCATATGCCAACAATAAGTGATCTGAGGAAAGAAGAAGAATCAGAAAACAAGAGAGAATTGTGATCACTGAGGAAAAGGGAAATGAATGTAAGAATAAGTAAAGAAATTGTGAAATTCACTGGTAAATGGAGCAAACTGGAAAATAGAAAGTGAGGTATTTCAGACACTGAAAATACAGTAAGATATCTCAGACACCAAAAGGTAAGCAGTACTTGTTCTCTCTTATATAAAGGTGCTAGAATCTTTACGTTTATGTGCTTTATGTTTATGTATGTTTATGAGAAATACCTGTAATTCCCAGAAAACATGGAAGGGTCCATTAGATGGCAAGTAGGGGTGATGGGTGTGGGAGGAGAGACCTCAAAGGAGAGTATGTGTAAGACCAGAGGTGGTAACAATATAGAAAAAGGAATGAAGGAAAGATTTAAGGGTAGAAGGTTCAGGAAGAGTTACGGAAGCAACAAGTAATATTAAGGAAGTAAGTACAAATATACAAAAACTTATATTACAAGTTTATCAAACATATAACAAAAAAAGAATGTGAACTGACATATCCTATGAAGGGGAAAACAGAGGAAGGTACGAGGTATCAGAAATTATTCTGAGGTACTAATACCAGAAGGCAGAAACAATTAAAAAAAATTCACAGTCCCAAATTTGTGATACTTCTAATGTGTTGTAGGTCGGAGGTCTCCAAGACCCCTCAAAACAGGGTAGGCTTTTGTCATTACTCTTGTTTACTCTCTAGAATGTGACTGTTGGTTTCTCTTCCTGAAGAGATCACACAAGTTAATCACAGGACATGGAAGCCAAGTTTTGAAAAAGGAATAGAGAACACTAAAAGTCTTGTGAATAAGATGCCCCCTTATATTTCTTCTTTTTTGATTTGGTTCTTTAGCAATAGCAAGTCAGGTCTGTGATAAAGGTAGTAGAAGGGGGATACTTTGATTCCTCCACAAGTCTGGCAATTTTCTAATGTGCAAAGAGACTAAACAATGGTATAGGTTTCTTGTATGGTCCACAAAATCTCAGAATTACTTCAGAAAATACAGAGTTGCCAAGGAACAATGAAAGATAAAAAATACATTTTTCTCAGGAATAGTTGTTTTTTCCCCTCATAAACATCAAAATAAATGAAATTTTGAGATCAAATTTCCAGTTGAAAGTTTACATAAAACTGAAAAGAAAAAATAGAAACCTCCACAAACAAGGGAAATTTTACTTAAAGTAATTCACTTAGCATAATAGGTGTTTGTCCACGGACATACAATTATGTGTATACTGCTAAAATTATAAATGACAAATAGATGTCATCGGTTTCAAAGGAAAATATCACAGTCTATGTTACAAAAAGGTTTGAAATTTTCAGCTCTCTTTTTGTCTTTCAACTTCAATTTGAACAGCTAAACAGAGAAACATTAATTTATTTGTGTGCTGGATTATAAGACTTCCATGTACTGCTTCCTCTATTAGAAAGAAATATTTCAGAACATAGCATTTTTAAGTAAGCTAATGAGCACATTCCTTCTATATATAGTGCTCAAATTTCGTGAGCAAAATAAAAAAGTGATTTAATAATAATCCAAAGACTAGAATACTATTTTAGTATTTAATAGTTTTGTTTCCCACTTGATTTTTCGAAAGAATACACACACACACACACACACAACACACACATACACACACACACACACACACACACACACACACACACACACACCATAATATGCATATGAAGGTCAAAGCCCTTACAAGGCTGGGGCAGGAGGTTTGTCCCAATTTTGGGGTCAGTCGCTGCATAATGAATTCCAAGCCAGTCTAGGCTGCAAAGGGAGACTTCAGTACAGAGCGAGTTGCAAAATGAATTTGCTAGATGTTAATGAATATTACGAAGAAAGAGAATAAAACAGAAAGGAAAATGTCCAAATGTGTGGTTCACAATAAAGTAGGTATATTTTCATGATTTTTTTTCCTCTTCTGGTTTTTATTCCTCTGTTCATTGTGAAATGGATTACAAAATAAAATACATATCTTATATGAAGCCACAAATAAAATACACTATAGTACACAGTGATTTAAAGCCCATGTTTTTTCTTTTTTTTTAAATTTTTTTATTATTATTTATTCAACTGTGTGCATGTGCGTGTGTATGTGCGCGCGCGTGTCTGTTTGAGTGTGTGTGTCTGTGTATGTGTAGAATCACGGACGAATTCGTGAACCACCATGGACTCCTCCACCTCCTTCTGCCCCGGGATTCCCAGGCTCCGCCCTACCAGGACCAGAAGCGCAGGCTGCCCCCACTTCCGCTCGGCGTCTATACGTGGGATCTGGGAGTGTGTGTGTCTGTGTATGTGTAGAACCACGGACGAATTCGGGAACCACCATGGACTCCTCCACCTCCTTCTGCCCCGGGATTCACAGACTCCGCCCTACCAGGACCAGAAGCGCAGGCCGCTCCCACTTCCGCCCGGCGTCTATACGTGGGATCTGGGATCCGAACTCAGGACTCTCCTCCTGCAAGACGGAGGCTTAACCCCTGAGCCACCTCTCCAGCCCCCCATGTTTTTTCTTTAATGATGTATCACAAAGATTGTTCCACTTCAGGCTGGAGAGGTGGCTCAGGGGTTAAGCCTCAGGCAGAGGGTCCTGAGTTCGGATCCTAGACCCCACATATAGACGCCAGGTGGAAGCCGGGGCGGCCTGCGTTTCTGGTCCTGGTAGGGCAGAGCCTGTGAATCGCGGGGCAGAGTAAACAAAGAGGAGGTGGAGGCGGTCCATGGTGGTTCCTGAATTCACCCATGATTCTACACACACACACACACACACACACACACACGTGCACTCACGCACAACTGAGTAAAAATAATAATAAAAAATTGTTCCATTTCAATAAATATAAAGTTGCCTCATTTCATTTGTGTTAAATTTATTAAAAATATTCCTAACATTTATGAAAGGGCAGAAAGAGTAATATTATACTTTCCTGTGTAACCTCAGCACCTAATGCAAGAAATAAATTAATGATAAGTAATACACTGTGTTTGAAAATAGTTGAACCCCTCTATACCACTCCCCCTGAGCCATTTCATTTCCCCCATTGTATATGTTTCATTTTCTTTAAGTGTGCAGGTTGTTTCAGGACAGGAATACATGATAAATTATTCAAGTGCCATCCTGTTTATTTTGATTGGAATCCCTGATTTTTTTCAATATTCCAAATAATGCTTTCATGAACAAATTCATACATATCATTGCATATTCATTCAATATATACAATTTTAGGATACATTTCAAAAAATGAATTCACTAAGCCAAAGGAGTGAGAGATTTTGCAAGATGTTTAATTTTATTTCAAAGAAGCTGTATCTACATATAATCTTATAACCAGTGTTTATGAAAATGGTTTTAAAAAGTGTTTTACCAAATGTTTATTATAGCTAATAATGTAAGAGATAATCTCATACTATAGTTTCAACAGAAATATCTCTGAGGAGTGAGAGTAAATATCTTTTCATGTTCAAAAGCCATTATAATTGTCTCCATTATGGTTTGTATCTGTATTTTTCCATTTTAGCTGAAGGATTTTTATTAATAATTATAAGTATAAAAGTAGGCAAAAGTTTTCAACAGGCCTTTGAGAATACAAGATGTAAATGGGCCATTACCACATAAAGATTCTGAGGCTTACTTATAAATAAGCACAAAATACTAGCAGAAACAAGTGTTACATTTCATCCAGCATATTGCGTATTAGGAATATTTTTAACTTTTCCAGGTTCTACATATAGGGAATCAGGTACTAATCATATAGAATTTTCTAGAAGATAAGCAGAAATTTCTTTTTTAATGTGAAAGTTTGGCAATAACTATAAGAAACATTAAATACACATTACTTTGACCAATAATTTCTTGTTATAAGAAATTATCTGAGAGGAGTAAGAAGGAAGGTATGCGTATAATTGTTAAGGACTGCACCATTTTTAGATCAAATTACGAGAAAGTTTGATTTTTATCAATAAGTGAAAACAAAATTAAAAATGAGTGCATTCATGAATAAATCCCATACAATTATCACAGAAAATGAGACAGATTTCATTTCTGTCTCATCAAACATCAAAGAGACCTGAACTGGAAGATGTTATTGCATTTTCTACAATATCTGATCCCATTTACACATGCATACATAGTGTGAGAATACTTAATATATGTAGTTATCACGTTTGCCTATCTCTTAAGACTTGTACCCAAAGGGTGAAGAGGGAGGAGGATGGTTCACTTTTCTCCATAAGCTTTCTTTCCAGCTCAAATTTGAACCTCTAGGTGGTATTATTTTGAAATTTAATCATACTATTGAAGGTTTACCTACTCAAAAATACATGATTGCTATATTTAAGATGCTGGTAGCTTAAAGATCAATACAGTTAAATTGTCTTTTAATTGTAATAGTATTATGGTCACCACAGAAGTGTCTCATCCAAACACAAAGTAATGCCAATGACTTACACATTTCCTCTGATAATGTAACATTTCCAAAAGAGCTGATGTAAAAGTCAACTGCTTTGTCTCATACATGCCTAATGGTTCCAACAGAGCAATTCGGATGTTAGCTGTAAGGCAAGGCTCCTGCTAAAGCTATTACTAAGTCATTGCATTGTTTCACACACTTCCTTTGACATTCAGATGGTTCCTAAGGAACTTTTATCACTGCTCTGGAAGCATCCAGGCTAAGTTACATTATCAGAGGACAACAGAGCAGCAAATGAAAGAAATGTAAAACAAACAAATATCTTCCAGTAAATGTACATGAATGGTTCCACATGATAAATGTCAGAAGGAATAGGCGCACATTTGGGTATAATTATATCACATATCATTCATAAAACCTGAGGTGTTCATCTATGTATTTTTGTCCCACACCTGCAGATGTTCTTCTGAAGCAATACAGGGTCTAGGATGACATATCGTTATGATGACACATTGATTACTTATAGCACATGCTATATACATGGTTCTGGGAGTTCAGCAGAGAAGCAATGGTAAACATTATAAATGGATTTCTTGGCTGTGATGGAATCCTGCCACCTAGTCCATCACTTGTGAAATTTCTGAAGAACACATAAGGAGCTCAGCAGCATGATTGTTGAATCATGGAAACTGCCATGACTTCTGAGGAACTGAAATTCTAGCTCCATCTTAAAGAGCTACTACTAGGTCAGTAGAAAACAACAACAATATGAATTAAACCTTAGCCAGTTGTAAATAGTTCCCTTGAATTTCATCTAACAGTTTTCTATGCTTACCAGAACAACATTGTTTACTATTGAAATAATGTATTACTTAGTGTAAGGGAAGCACAGGATTTTTTTTTACCTCATTTGAAATGAGAAGAAAGTAGGATGGACTCTGCTAGGCTGTTGAGTTTCCCAAGGACACCAGATGTTTTGGAAGCCATGTGGCTTGCCTGTCTAATCCTTGATAATAGATACATAATACATGGAGAGTGATTGGCAGTAATCACAATTAACATGTCAGTTATAAAAACATGCTATAAAGTACTATATAATGATTTTTGCACATATTCTCCACTAACAACGTTAACTTTGAAATAGGCAGTTATCTACGTTCAATGGAACTGGACACTGAGGCTTGAAAAATTTTACTTACCTGTCAAAGAACCAATTTTAGGAAGCTGTGGAACTAGGGACCAAATGTATATCTATCTCATACTGCAACTGTTCTTAAGAGTCACTAAAGAAGCAATCATTTACTTAAGTCTCATTGATATAACCATATTTATTTTAATAAATGGCTTTTAATCCCTTGTTCCCTTACATTAGAATATATATGCCAAGTTTATGATACTAAGTAAGTTGAATTAAAATTAGTTTTATATTCCCCTTAGTAAAACCTTTCCTGTTATATGTGCCTGCTTGACACTGACTGTCCTACAGTTCGAACTGCTTCAAGAATCAGATGGATGCACTCTCAGAAAGCAGTTTTTGTATTACTGCCCTTACCCCGGGATGTAACTAAAGAGATCAATAGACATATGAGTCAAGTAGAAAAACTGATTCTATCTCCATGGACCTTATCAATGACAATAGAGCACACATGGTTCATCTGAATTGCTTTTCTAAATGGATGAAATGGAGTTTTATTCCTTTCTTGTGAATGGAGATTGAGAGGGAAGTCAATCTTTCCAGGCTAGGCTGAATAAAATGAATTCATGTGCAAAAGGAAAAGTCTTTTTTTTGGAATTTTAAAAAATTTTTTCCACTTATACAAACTTGATAGGTATCCCATTCCCCTCCCTCCCTCCACCCCTCCCTGGATTCCCTCGTTCCCTCCCCCTGCAAAAGGAAAAGTCTTAACAATACTTTTGATCTCTTCCCTTCTTGTGTTTAACCTTTCACTTGCTTTAAGTCTCATAGCATTCCCTTAACCATCTAACAATTTTATTTTTTGTTTAATGTAATTCAAATTCATTTCTGTTGTTTATATTAAATGATGCTAATCATAAGGCATTAATATTTCCCATTTGTTGTAAATTCTTTGAGGTTAGGCATTATATATTATATTCATTTGCCATATATCCCAAGAAATGAAGTAATTGTTCAATAAATATATTTTTCACAGATGTATCTGTAACATAAAAAATCTATAGCTAATTTCTTCATATATAATGTATACATGTACAGTATACATAATGATTACATTTAAAGTATGCACATTGTATACTTTATTAAAAGTTATAAATATCTTTCTTTACTTATTTCTATTTGTCTAAATAAAGTTTCATTTTTATATTTTATATTCCAACTTTTTAATTCTGGCCACATAGGGATAACACATCCTTAATAGTTAACTATTTCAATTATTTAGTTGTAGATACATGTTCTCCCATAGAACCAATATGTATTACTTTCTATTGATGCACTACACTAATCACTAAGATTGATAGTGAGTAGGAACAATAAGTAGTTCTAAGAAGTGCTCATAGATTCCAGCCACAAAGGTTCCTGTTAGATGACTAGAGGACTGGCTAATCATAGCATTTCTGTTTATTTAAGTGTCTCATAAGAACATAGAAGAGGTGTTCAAGATATATTATCTCTCAGCTCAGTTTTTCCCTTCAGCATGTTTCGTCTTTCTCATTTGTTTCATTTATAATTATGTTCTTGGTTCCATGTCTAGGTATTAACAGTAAACAAAGCAGACCCTGTTTTCAAGCAGTTTTCCATTCAATGGTTATTAAGAACTAATATGATGTTTGAAAACAAAGGATAGGCTGCCAGGGAAGAAGCAATCAATAATCTCATGCAGTTGTGATTGCTGCAAGCTACAATAACTAACCACCACTCTGGAAAGAGGGGGCCATTGGTTCAATAGTGAAATGAATATCATGGGTTAACTATCTGCTTTTTGGTTGGATTTAATATATGCTTTTTGGCAGGGAAAATGTGCCTGGTACTGCAAACCAAGCTAAGATCCCATTGAAGTGTAGACCATAGGACTTATTTAGGTGGTAAAAAAAAATACTAATTTTAACTATACGTACTTAATCTAAACACTTATTATTATCCCCATAAATTAGAGGAACTGTCATCACTCGACTAAGAAGCATCCTTTTACAATGGAAGTGTTAGTTAATGCAGAGAAACACAACTGATCAAAATGCAGATGGAGATGGCCATAGAGTACTCAGTCCTAAATAGGACATTGAAATCACCGTTTCTCACCTTGTGGAAAATGAGGCTGTAAGAATGTATTAGATTAAGGATGGAGAGAGATGTGGCTAGATCTTATCTTCTGGACATGACAGGGCTGTTGCATCTATAATCTTACTGCACTGATGTTTATTTCTATAAGACCTAAACAACGTTAGATTTATTAACATTTCATTATGGATGATGAAAGAGCTCAAGAAATACTACACTTTCCTGAGAGATTATGTTGAACGTTAATGCAATCAGGAGAAGAGGAACTAGTTTTCACAATGATTTACCCACTGCTAAGTCACCAGTGCCCCACCAAATACTCAGACCCTTCCAAGTACAGGCAGGCATCCTAGATGAAAACCTGTGGGCCACACACGCAAAAAAAGTAAGAGAGACTGGCTGGAAAAGAAAAAATATGAAATGTGTGGTTAGGTATTAAGGGCAAAAATATGTAAATTCATTATATTTGTGTATGAAAATGCCAAAGAATAAGAAATAGGTCTGAAAAATAATTCTGATTATCATCAAGATAGTTAAGTTACTTGCTTATAAACCTGTCGACTTGAGTTCTGTTCCCAGAAGCCCACATGGTGGAAGGACAGAAACAACTTCTGAAAGTTGTCCTCTGACCTCCCCTATATATACTGTGGCATGTATATACATGCATGCCTTTTCTCTCATTTTCCTTAGTAAATAAATAATAAAGAAGGTTTTCTTTTAAAAATAAGAAATGCATAAAATAAATAAAACAATAATGACATCTTACAACAGTTTCACTGAAGTAAGTTAAATATGGCTTATTCAAATCATTTATCTTATAAGTCCATTTTCCTTGCATACAAATAGAAATTGAAGCTTTTTTTGTTAGAAAGAAAAGAAAACCAGACTGGAGAAACAGCTCAGGCGTTAAGACCATGACTCTCAAGCAAAAGGTTGGGAGTTCAGATCCCAGGTCCAGGAAAAACAAACAAAACTTTCTGGTGGGTGGAGCCTGGGAAACCCCAGAGCTAATCACAAAAGTAGGTAGAAGCAGTTCAGGATGATTTCCAAACTCACCCTTGGTTCTCCACAAGGATACACAGTACCCTCTGACAAACACATACACACACGTGTGCGCACACACACATATATGCACACACGCGCTCATGCGCATGTCTACACAAAAATAAATAAACCAAAAAATATTAAAAAGAAATCCATGGATGCCAGTCTTAGCTTATGATGAACAGTAAGTGAAATGGGATTGTGGGAAACGTACAGTAATTGAAGCAAGTTAGTAAATCCCAGAATGAAACCAATGGTGAGTATGCAGCTTTCTTAGTAGAAAATTGACCACTTTTTTATATGGAAGACTTTACCTAGGACAAATATGAGTGACTGGAAACAATGTATTAACATTTTGATAGTCCTGTGAACTCCTAGGAATATATATTTTCTTCTGTTGCTTGCTAGTTTCCTTTCAATGCTGATGTCCAGTTCTTCAGAATTGTAACAAACAAAGAATTACTAAATTAAATTGGGAGCAACCAAACAGAATCGATAGGATGAGAAAAAATATTCTTAAAGACTTGATCAGTTCATGAAATTAAAAATAACTATTTAAGCATACCTTTGAAAATTCAAGTGGAAACACTATCAAAGAGTACCCTCTTAGGAAGTATAGAATTGTAGCATCATTGCTATCACTTCTTAGATTCCTTTGTGGTTGGACAACTAGCCTGAATTAACAATTACCCTTATTTATGCCTTTATCACTCATCCACAGCAGTAAAGCTTAAATTATCCTAATGTATCCCATAAGATGGTATCCATTGCGTCATCAATAACTGCAAATAGAAAAAGTGCAGTAAGGTAGAAACAAAATGTCATGGTCACTTACTGAGGCTCATGGATAGAATGTCACAGAATCTGAGACAGTGAATCATGTAAGTAAAAACACTTTAGGCAGTAGTACTTTTCAAATACAGAATATGTAAATTCAGTTAATGAGTTAATGAGATAGAAGCCCTGCTAGACATGTTTTCATGAATGGATGATATCAGTGGGGAATAAATAGTACCATTTGCACACAAGCACCAAATTAAATTGGTTGAAATAACTTTTTTTCCTTAAATTCACATGCTTTTGGAAAAAAAAGCATTTATACCTTTAAGGAAATTTTGGATGCAGTTCCGGCCTAATTGCCATCAATTGAATTTCTGTAGACCCCACATTGGTAAAACCTTTTCATAGGTTATAAATGAGATCCCAAATTATGTACTCTTTGCTGAAAATAATAAAAGAAATCAAAGTCATACAGAGTTATAAGTTAAGCAGATCTGTTTACATTTACATTAGATCTCAACATGATTCAATAGAGAAGAGATGTCTAGAAAATTATCTACTATGTTGAGCAACTGGTTTCTGGATTGTCATTTAACCCTTTCTCACGTAAATGGGGATAATAATAGTTCTGCTTTGGAAATAAAAAAGATGCAAGTGAGTAATATTTAGGACCTTTAAAATGTCTATTCAATAATAATAGTAAAAGTTTGTTGTATATCATAATCATTATTACAAGTGTCTATGTGCCAACTCCCTCCTAACTTTGAATCACTGTAGCTAGATATGAGGATTCAGTCACAATGTACAAACTAAAGCAGAAAAATTATTTATAAATATTACTTTCAATATCCCTCTACAAAGACCAAAACAGGAGTACAATAAAAGAAAACAAAGAACATCAATATACTTTTATTGAAAATTTGCATAAATGCAAGTTTACATAAAAGAATGAATATTTGTTTCCTTTATCATTGCAATGTTATTCACAGCTGATAACATGAATAAAATGTGATTGAAAAGCCTAGCCAGGAGCATCTGAAGGAGAAGTCCAAGGCCATATGCTAGATACCATTGGCAAGTTATGACAACATCAAATTTATACTCAGTTAAAGACATACAGAAAGACAGAACAAACCACAATATCCACTACTACTGCAAAAGCTAAATCCCATCATCCTGATTTCAATCTCAATCCTTAAGTCAAATCAAAATTTTGCTATCCCATCTACAACCATGTCATCTTCTCCCTAGTTGTATACTCATTCTCGCTCTATAAGCAAAATACACACAGTAATGGAGGAAAGCAAACCAGCTAACTGAGTTTGGACATATCTCTGGAAATTTCATTGTCTAGCTGTATGTGGTATTTGTCAGATGGTAGTGTCTTATTTTGAGGACTAAGTGTCAAGATAGATGAAGTGAAAAGATATACTATAGCTGAATATTTAGAAATCCTTACCTTGAGTAGACCCAGTTGGAGCCTCCATATCACAACAAACAGGAGAGAATTTAAAACCTGGAATAGCAAACATTTTTTGAATGAGTCTTTCTCCAAATCATCTAAGATTCCTGAAAATTCAACGTGAGCTTTCCATTCCATGACATTTGAAAAAAAAAACCTTAATTAAAACAAAATTAATGCATCATAATATATTTTTCTGTCGAAGCACACAATCCAATAGGATCATTATTTTCTACTATTTTTGCTTACATTGACACTACATAATTCAACAACTTCGTATACCCCCAAAGGAATTTTCCACTGAGGAGCTTGTAGACATAGAAGAATTGTTAAAAAGTCCAGTGAGAAAGCGTCTCTCTTGTATCTTAGCTTTTCAACCTAGTAAATTTATTCAAAATTTTCAGGATTGGGATAATGGGGAAAAAGTTGCCTTTACAATAAGGAAGATCACTCACCACTCTGCTTCATATAATTTTGGGTTTTTCTTGTTTTGATTGATAACTGAAGCCTAGAAAACTATCATGACCAGTACTAGCTTCCATTCTAATGTTCTTTCACTTACATGAATATGAATACATACATGAAATATGCATCCTTTATATCTCTATACTTTATTTCCTATACTCTCATCTAGTCAGTAATACACATATAGATGAATGTAATATTACAATGTCAAGCTCACAGACTGTTTGGCGATATTACAGTGTTATGGCCCATTTCTTAGCAAATGATATTCTACATAGTAGACAGAAACTTATTCCTGATTCCATGCTCTCAGTATCTCTTTCGATTTGAAGAAGAAAACAGAAGAGAAAGAGCTGTTAGTGCAGTGTAGTTGGCATTTCTCTTCCACCTGAGAAAATGTGAATCTGTTCCTGAGAGTATACTACTCCTTATTGCCATGGTTATGAGTTACTATGATATTTTATGGATTTCCTATTGCTGCAATTTTATTACTTTATTTGTAAAAATTTATTTCAGATAAATATAGTCCATGTTAAATATGATACACTCCTGTCTGGTTCCCTTTTACCCTCTCTTTTTTCACCCCTACCCCTTATGTTAATCAACCCTTTGCTCTCCTAGTCAACTGCAATTCTACATTTGTGTCATATATTTATATGCATATAATATATATGTACACATATACAAGCATTATTTTGTGGATCTGTATAAAATCTAGTAAGCACAAATGAGAGAAGCATATTTGATTTCCTGAGAAAGGCTTGCATCACTTAGTATGTTGGCACGGATATAGAGAAAAGGGGATTTTGGATAAGCAAAATGATAGAGAGACCAGGTTAATCTGCTTAACAATTCTTTACTGTGCCAATTATGACATAATTTCACTCTTTGTTAAAGACAAAAGAACGGGAAATAAATTAACCCTTCCCACAAATTGAAACAAAATACTTTATATAAGTTTAAGGAACTATTTAATTGCAATATAATGCTGTTGTCGTGCTTATTGTTTGCCAAATGACCAATGTTAATCCATTTTCTACTTTAAAATAATTTAATTTTGGTATAACCAGGAATTTGACTCTGTTGACTCAGATTTGTTAATCTGAATTAATATACATTATGCTTGTTATTTAAATGTTCATTGCATTGTTCATAAGCTGTTTTAAAGACAAAATACATGAAACGAATATTTCCTAGGATAAATCCCACTGATATTGCTTTGTAGCATAAAGATGAAAATTAAAAAAGTGATGAATAAGATATAAAATATGATAAATATTGATAAAAATAAAAAATATGATAAAATATTGCTGGCTAAATGAGTATCTTAGTTTGGCAGTCAACATCCCTCTTCTCTGGCACCAAATTGTTTTGTTTTCATAATCTGTTGCAGTGATGAATACATGGCCCAAGCAATTTAGAAGAATAAGGGGTTTTCATTCATTTTTAATGATTTCAAGTTACAGACCATTATGGCAGTAGAGTTACTAACAGGGAAAGAGAGAACTCATCACACCATATCTTTAGGAAGAACTGAAGATCAAATCATACCTTTTAACTAACCAATTTGACAAATTTCAAACTAGCTTGGTCTCTATCTTATCCAACTTCCTGGGGAATGGTCCTACCCACTATGGGCTGGGACATCCAATCACAATTAGATAATTTTTTACAGATTTGTTAGAGTCTTGCCTTAACTAAATTCTTCACATGTGTGACTAAATAGTTACTTTTGTACTGTTGACACTTGGAACTATGCTCCACCATGGTGTAATTTCTCATTGGAGTTTCTTGGAACTGAGGATTGTTTTGACTATCCTTGTTAATAAACATATATAACTTTTAAGTACATACTTTATCTATTTGGATCTGTATCTCTAGCTTGCATGGTAAATGAAAGTTGGGCAGACATGGACAATGTAAAAAGGGGAACACCATTTCTCCATGTTTTGCTTAAATTGTGGAGGTAGTATCATTACCATTTTCCCCATCAGACTTCCGTTCATGGTCAGTGTCGGTCAAGGACAATGCAGAATTGGCCCTGCTGGACAGACAGGAGCTATGTTCTGACTTCATTCCTCTTATCCACATTCTTAGTGCCTGGTCAGGTGAGGCAGCACCTTCTGTCTCCGTGTCCACATCAGAACCCATTTCTAGCTGGTAACCATGCCGAGTAACACTGTGCATATCCGTCTGGTAGCCAGAACATAGAGTATGTGATGTTTCACAGAATTCCATTTCTGAAAAAAAACAAAGTTCAGACAAAAGGTTGAAAAATATAAACCATGGAATCCAGCTTTTTCTGTTCTCATGCTTCCCTCAATTCTCCATTGCTAGCAATTATGAATTTCTGCAAAGTTAGAGTTCTAAATTTTTATGTATGGAAGCTAGGATTCTGTGCTTATTTTGCACTTCTATAGCATAAAATTATGCTCCTGTTGAATCTTACAAGATTCTGGAAAAAAAAGCATGCCCAAAATAGCTTATAGATACAACTTTTTGGTCAGACAAAATGCAATGAAATAAGTGAGTTGAGTAAGTACAGAGCATAGAGAGCTGTGCTCTAAAATGAGTTCTTTTCTAGAAAGAGTGCATATGATCTGCACAGAATACCTACAATTAGACTAGTAAGTATATTTCCTAAGTATGATATTCATAAATGTTAATAAATGTGAAAACAGAATGAAAAGATTAAATTCAAACATTTATCTGAATGATTTTCCCTAAAATGTGCTAAACTTTAACAATTAAGAGCTCCTAACACTATTTTGAACTGTATCCAGAGGGGTTTAACGTTGAATCAGGGCAATTATTTTGCTCATTCTTTTCACAAATACACAAAAAATAGGTATGGTATGATGACAGTACTTCATAGTTTGCAATTTTTACTTTCCCTCCCAAATAATAGATTTAAGTTGTTTACAATCTTAAAGTGATACAAAAGTCATCTCTTTTGATAGTTGAGGAAAATGAAGTCCAGAGAGCTGGTGTCATTTGTCCATTTGCCTACACTGAATGGCAATAACGCATATTTTTTCCCCACTAACATACTCTTCTGAGCATTGTTTCTGCTAGACTGGAATGAAGCAGCATCGACTTAGCACATGAATATTTGGCACTCAGTCTTACAGTCAATTTTATATTCAATTATGGCAAGGTGACAAAAAGGGGGAAAGAGGCTTTAACATTCCCTAATAAGTTAATGAAAAATGACCACATGCCAAGATATATCATCTGAAATGTCCATGTAATGCTTAGATAAGGTAATCCAGATATGTAATACACTATATAGGATTTTCTCAGACTGACACCAGAGACTGTGTATGTCATTTGGTCAGGAAGAAGTTTAACTGAGTGCATCTAATCCATTGTACATATCAATAAATTCAAACTCTAACATGTACTTTATTCTGTAAATACAGAAAATGTTGGATTTTAGATCACATACTAGGAAAAATATAGAATATGAATCTGTTTTATAATAACTAATTTTGTAATGTAAAAATTACCAAATAAGGGTGTTAATAGGTCAATGCTTAATACTTACTTAACAGCTATTATGCTCCGAGCACTAATTTTATGAAGCAGATATTATAGACAAATAAATCTACTTTAATGTATTAGGAAAATTAAATTAAAAATTAACCCTTTCAAAGTTATGTCAATGTGGAGCATGCTACTTTGTGATTCTATTGATTAATGTCTAAAATTCTATTCTTCTTCCAGAACTTATTTAAATTCCAGATAAATAATGTATCAAAGATATATAAGGTTTTATTTATCCAACATAAAACTTTATCAAATCCTTCTTTTTCTATGGTAAGGCTAGAAGGAAAAGTTTCATTGTACCTAATATAAATCTTAAAAATTTAAAATTCATGTTTTTAATTGTACAGTGTTTCAGTGCCCAGTACTACAATGTTGCTATTGATAGTGCAACCAAGAAATGAACCTATCTGCTTACAGCTGTAAGAAATGAATTTTATATAGGCTTATAGTTACACTTCCTTTCATTTCTGTAGACCACTGGGTCTCAAACTTGCCTGTTTCAGAATCATCCAGAAAGTATTCAAAGCATAGATTGCTGTACCCCATTTTAATTTCCACCTCTATAATCTGGCTTTAATTTCTTTTACAGTTGGAATGGAGTTGAACCAGATACTGTGCATTGGAAATGATTTTGCAGCTCAGGCTAAACTTTGGGTATGCAACACATTTTGAAAACTACTACTGCAGTGATTTCTCTGAAGTCAATGGGAGAGACAACAAGTGGTGGTATACAACCCTTCACAGTTTTGTTACAGTGTTTTCCATGCTAGTTTGTAGAGATAAGAAAGAAAATACCTGCTATGAATTTCTGTGAAGTGCCTGCATTTGTTTTCAATCAATTCGAGGAACTAATTAGGAAATTAACTTAAAATAGCACCAACTTTCATCTCATTTCACTCAGATGATGGCATATGGGATGTGACTTTACAAAGATTTTAAATATGAGGATCTGAGTTATGATATTTGTTGGAAAATGAGCAAATATCAATAAATAGATGACCATTTGTCATTCTGGATTAATGAAGCACAATGATAGGACTTTTTACCTTAAAGGAGCACTAACAGATGTAGGCAAATTCCCATTTTGTTGAAGAGATATTTTTCCCATTTAAAAAAAATTGAACATTTAGTTGTTTCCTTCTAAGGAAAATCACACAATGTTATAAAAATTACACAGGATTACCAATTTATTTTCAATATGAAATATATGCTCTTTTATAAGTCAAAGATCAAATTCCCCACTCTCTAATTAAGTACAGTGAAATAATTGCATACTTTTTAAATCAATCTATGTTCATACAAAATACAACAGATGTTCTTTTTATGAGATGCAAAAAGAGAATGAAAGCGAGAGCAAGAGTGAGAGACTTTTATTACTGTAAGTGATATTCATTGAACTGCCTTACTTCTGTTTCTTGAAATCAATGTTACCATTGTAAAAAATATTCTCTTAAATATACAAAAGTCTGGCTACTTCTTAAAATCCCCATAGGATGCATTATCTATCAAGCACTGACAATGTACCTTAAGTGGTTGTTTTTAGCCTTGGGTATGTAACCTTGTTACCTAAAATGCTACATATTCCCCAGAGTATCTAACATGTAACTTGGCTTATATTGCATCTGTTATTATCAAAAAGCTATGCATGAGAGAAATTCATGAACAATCTTAGAATATATCCAGTTTGAATCTCCAGAACTGGTGCCATGAAAAACTATATTTCTAGCATAAATTCATGCAGGTATGTTCAATTAGGCCTATTAAAATATTGCAATTGCACAAACATATTTCTAATTGCTATTTCAAAAATATTGTTTTACAGTCTTTCAAGAGACTGAAATATGAAAATTAAGAGGTGAAGTTAAAATTTTAAAATAGACAATAGGTTTGAAGTGACACTTCACAATAAATGATGAAGTGAGCAATAAGCAAATGGAATTGTGCTTAAAAATTTAGCTACCATAAAGATATTAGTTAAAAATAATAATAGCACACATACTAGAAATTGGTTAGAAAACATCTTCCTATACCAAGTGATGATAAGGATATGAAATAATTATAAGTCAGGTACCATGGTAGTCAAGAATATAATCACATGATATTCCCATGCCATTTTGGAAAATAATTTAGCAGTTTTCAATAGTTATAGGTATAATTATCTCAACAGCAATTGCATTTGTGGACATTAGTCACAAAGAAAATAAAAACTAGTTCTCATAAAAATTTGTGTCAAGACTAGGGAGATGACCTAGGGGCTATATCCTTTGCCTTGCAAGGAAAAGAATCTGAGCTCTGATTCCCCAGATCGAATACAAAAATGTTAGGTGAAAATGGCGATGTCTTGCAACTCTGGTCTTGGAAAGTAAAGCTTGGGGAAACCCAGAGTAAAGCAATAAGTAGGTAGAGAAATTTAGGAAGATTTTTAAAGTCACCTTTGGGCCTTCATAGGCACACACACTCAGTGCCCGCTGGTACACATAAACACACATGCATAAATGTATATGAAAAAAATTGTATGAGGTTATTTAATAGTTAAAAAGTAAGAATGATTCACCTGCCAATAAAAGGGGAATGAAAACACCAACTGTAAGTCAACTATATTCTATGTTTCCATTTATGTAAAAATCTAGAAATTGCAAACAAATGTACAGTGAATTGTTCCCTAGTGGAAAGAAAAAAGAATAACAAAATGTCATCCACAATCCTTTGGGGGTGAACTGAGTGACTGTTATGTCGATCATAATAACAGATACTAAAATACATTTTAAGCAAGTATGGTTTATTATATAATACTTCAATTATATTTCAGTAGAGTTTTTCAAGTGGATACTTCACTGAACATGAAAATACTGTGGGGATTTTGAATCAGTCTGCTCTCACAGTAAAACCAACAGTCTCACTACTGGAAGGAGGTCCTACTCCTACTTCAGTTGAATTAGTTGAAGTAATTATATGTATGTTACATGAACAGAAATGTAGTTACAATGGTTTTCTTGCTTGTATCTAAGCCAAGAGACAACATTAACTGATGGTTTATTGCTGTTCTAGAGACATTAACAATTGAAAACCAAATTGAGTTGGGAAACACGATGTAACTGATGACTGCTGAGCCTTCTACAGGTAAGGGAATATCCAGCTACTGGAGATTATGAGGCTACCTTGAAATATTCTGTTACACAGGAGCACTTTAGGCTACCTGTGTTAATGGTAAGAAATTAAAGTTGTAAATATTGTGAAGTGCTGCATAAAATGAACAACTATTATTTCTTTCTATATGTAAAGTTTGAGCTTCAAGTGAGTAATGGTTATCTATATCAGCATTTTTCAAGAAGTGTCATTCCTGTTTTTGATGAATGCAAGGTTTTATAATTATTAAAATTCTGTACAAGTGCATTTCTTCTAAAAAAATTAAAGTATTTATGGTATTGTGATCAAATAGATGGAGGCCAATGAGCATCATGGTTACCGTAACCATGACTTGAAAAATTGGAATTTAGCCTTTAAGAAAATAAACAATCTCCATACAATAGCAAGGTCATGGAATCAACCCAAATGTCCAACAGTTGACGAGTGGATAAGGAAAATGTGGTATATTTATACAATGAAATACTACTCAGCTATCAAAAATGATGAATTAATGCAATTTTCCAGGAAATGGATGGAATTAGAAACAATTATATTAAGTGAAGTATCCCAGACACAGAAAATTAAGTGCCATATGTACTCCCCCACTTAGAGATAAACTCAAAGATAAATCTCTGTTACCTACAGTAATTGCAAAGATTATAAACAGGAGAGAAGGGGAAGGAGGGCCCTGCCAGAAACAATGAGAGAGGGGATCATGCTACAGCAGAGATAATTGGCCACCATCAAGGACTGGAAGTAAGTAATAAGACATCTGGTTAAGTTTTTCCAATGGGAGACTGACCCACCCCTCACCGCAATCTCCTACTCTTATTCCATCTACCTTTGAATCTATCCTTATAATAAGACTATATTTTAACAGCTTTTTATCTCTGGCCAGGGGGTGACATCCAATATCCATCAGGATGGAGCCAAGGCCATTGCAGGAACAGCAAAACTGAAAAAAAAAAACCTTAATTCAGAACATCAGAGACTCTATAGCAACCACCTGGAATCAGGCCTGCCTAATCTCTCCCCATCCTGAAACTCAGGGAAATTTGCAGAAGAGGCGACGGTAAGATTGTAAGAGCACAAGGATGGAAGGAGTCATGATATGCAAGATACTCCACACAAGTTAGGGCCAAAGCAGTTATAATAGGACTCTGCATGATCTGTGCAATAACCAACATATAATTGACCCCTCAAAGTCTAGCATTGACTAAAGGCACTTGGATCCTTAGAAGCAAGGGATTAACAGTCACAATAGTGTTCCTATACTTAAGGGAACACAAGAAAGAGTTCTAGGAAATGCTACTGAGTCCTCACACCTTATCAGAGAGGAGGACCCAGAGGAAAGTTTGATATACACATTAAAGGATGCTTCAGAGATGGGGGGAGGGGGTACCGGGAGAAAGGGAGGGAGGAAGGAAAGGAAGGGGAAAAGGGGGGAGGGAGTAGGGAGGTCCAGGGAGGGGTGGAGGGAAGGAGGGGACAGGGGTACCTATTACGTTTGTATGAGCAGAAAAATAAATAAATTAAAAAAAGAAAATAAACAATCTCCAGAACAAGGAAAGGAGATGAAATTATTATTATTATTTTAAGTTATTTTATTTTTCTAGTGTTACAAGCATATTGAGTACTCATCCTGGCTTCCCTCCATCTCCTCTCCCACCCATCCCCCTTCCCCTCTCTTCTTTAACCCATTCCACTCTCTCCAGTCTGCCTTCATGGACCCCAGGGCTCCTTCTGACATGTGTACTCTTTTTTTTAAATTTTACTTTTACAAGCATATTGAGTACTTATCTCTGCTTCTCTCCATCATCTCTTCCTCCCATCCTTTCATCAATCCCATGCTCCTGCCTGTCTGCTTCTGTGGATTCCAGGGTTGCCCTGGCTCCTCCACTCCTGTGGGGGTTCACGCCTCCATGGCACATCAGGTTGTCTTTCTTCAGGCCACCCACTTATAGGAGCATTTCCCTTCACTCATCCAGCTTCAGTCTCTAAGGTTTCCACTATACATTCTTTTCGCTCTTGAATTCCTCAATATTCTGTGGGATCATGATGGTATGTCAGACATTATATAGGAATGGAAAGGACAAGTCATACTGTAGTGAGTTCCTAGATGCAGCAGTCCTGCCTTGAGCGGGATGTCTTGTTCAAAGAGGAAGGTTCACCTTTATGTTCTTACATTCTCACTGCTCTCTCTTCTAGGAGGTTTCCAAAGCCTTAGGATGGGGAGACTGTGTTGGTCTGATTCTGGGTGAGCCCTGCTGAGTCACCGGCACTCTGCATTGTGACTATCCATCACTGTTGAATTCAGTGTTCCTCTACAGCTATAGGCTGCATCCTGTCAAGGTGATGAGATCTTTTTCTCTCTTGTAGACAATTTCTTGGCTGAGTACTAAGTGCTCTTCAAATCTATGAGTGTAATAGTAGCTATTTATAGAGCAGTTTATTGTATTGTCCTCCTATCTATACGTTCATTGGCTGTTTTCCCCTATTGATCTATTCACTTCTTTTTTAAGTACTTGTTCTAGTTAACTATAACAGAAATGTGTTCCATTCTGAGAAATGAGAGAATCAATACCATTCACCATAGCTACAAAAAATGCCTTGACATTATTACTTTTAATTACTGTGATTCATAACAAGAGTGAACTGCTTTGTTCTAAACATACTCAAATAGGAAAGAAATGGTAATAAAGGCATAATATTCAAACGTGACATTTATTTTCAGAAAGAAAGAAGGTTCCTCAGTCCTTCCTGGGGAAGTAAGAGAGTAATTAATCCCATTGGACAGAATCTATGGGGTCTGTGGTAATCAGAAAACTTAAATACAATAGTTAAGCTTCTTGAAGAATAATCTTTTCACATTTCCAAGTGCACTCAACACTCAGAGCATACCAATTATGCCCTATTAATTTTCAAGATTTCTCCATCTGTTAGTATTACTGAAAATAATAGCAACATATCTGAGCAGAGCTCAAAGCCAGAAGTCTAAACATCCGTGGTTTGTAACCCACAGATATTGAGTACCTGGTGACATTCCAGAACACAGTTAAGAGACAATACTAGTGTCAAACAATATTCTGAGCTGTATAGTGAATTGCTAGTATATCAAAATGGCCACCATTAGAGAAGGACAAAGAATAGCAGCATAATGTCAAAAAGAATAGATATTAGATAGGACTGTGGAAAGAGGTCCAAAGAAGTCCCATCATACTTAGATTAACTATTCTTCAATCTGAGAATAAGAAGGGATCTTAACATTTTGTTAATACTGTTCCCTTGAACTGCTTGTCATGTTGGAGTTCAGCTCTTTTTAGACTATATCTATCTAAGACAGGAAGACTCATTTAGAAGGAAGCTAACATAGATAGCAGCTACTGGGCAGTGGAAAAGCTTGATACTGCTCTACACTCTTTTTGACAAGAGTCTGGAAAAAGCAATCAGAGACCAGAAAAGATAGTGGGAGGTCTTGGACTACAACAGAAATTTAGATCAGTGAGAACCTACGCATTTCAACAAGACAAGAACTTCCTGGCCTAAATGAGAAATTTTCAGGGCTACTGAACACTGCAAATGCATGGTGCTCAATGGCCCTAAAAATTTCTCATTTCTTACCTGTGTTGCTCCAATTTTCTGGCAATTCATAACATTTTGGAGCCTGAATCCTTATTGCCCACTGTGGTCTTCAAGATATACTTGTGTATTTCTATTATGCTCACTAAGCATGCGAAGCTGTTTGCTTACTAAGTGGTGTGTGTGTCTGAAATTTTAAAGTACCTTACATAGTGCACAATTCCAGCTGGAAGAGTAGGACCATTAAAAATATTCGTGTGTGCTAAATACGTGCATGCATACACACACATACACATATGTTAATAAGGGAAAATAATTTGTATTCTGAAATATCCTTCAGTTGTCTGATAACACTTACTTTGTGATGAATGAGTAAGATGCCAGGATAGAACTGTATGCCTGAGTTGATGAGCACTAAGTTATCGAATAAACTATATTCTGCTCTGTTGAGAAATCTTTTATAGTTTACAAAGATACTATTAAGATTTGCCTCTGTGACTTTGAACATATCATCCTTAATCATCTAAAATACTTGTCTATGATTGCTCACTGATCTACTGCCTATATTCAGACTTTCCTATGCCCCCCAAATTGCAACTTTCTTCTACCCCAATAATTTTATCCTTAAGTATTAACACTTAAAATTCTTTGTATTATAGATATGTGCATTAATTTTTGTATTTTCTCTTTGTATATTAAATATATATAATTATATGTATATAATTTGCTGAATTGGACCTCTACCTTCTGTAGTATGATATAGTCTAAATTTTTGATACCTCTTACTATTACTATGCTGGTGATTTGTCAAAAAAGTAGATATTTAGGTACCGTTGTGATTACTTTTCTTTTTGCTGCTGTGAGCACAATATTCAGACTCTATTTAAAGGAGAAATGGATATTTACTGCCTTATAGTTCCAGAGGGAATACAGTTCATTGTGGTTGAAATCACACAGCAGAAGACATGGCTGGTTAAGGTCACTGCAGCCATTGGGAAGGCAGTAAGCAAAGGCAAACTGAGAGAATGGAGGACTATGATATCAAATCTCAAGACCTGCCCTCTGTGGCATGTCTTTCTCCAGACAGATTTTATCTCTTAAAGGTGCTACAACCTTCACAAACATTAAGACCAGCAAAGGATTCAAGCACAGGGATCTGAGGGGCAACTTACATTCAAACCATTACAGTCACTCATAAAGTAATAAGGACATTAAGGTTCCTGTAAGAAATTCTATATTGGGAGTGAAAATGGGTCACTGAGGCAAGAAAGTACCTATACCTTTAAGGAGAAAGATTATCATCTCTCACTTTCCTTACTGAGCATCCATCTACATAAGCACATTTCCTGACTGTTTGTGTTTCATATAATTTGCAACAGTGTTATAAGCAAAGATAGACACAGATTATTTCCAAGTTTTGTGAAAACCATAAAAAATTCATGTAAATGCTTATATTGTATCTCTTGGTGGATTTTGAACCAAAACTAGACTTTATAACTGGATGATGTGTTAACAGTAACACACACACACACACAGAGGCACACATACATACAAATTGCAATTATATCAATCACTTCACTATAAATGTAACCATCAAGATAAGTACATGAAAAACTGACATGTACAATTAAATACACACAATAAAAATAAATCAAAAGTCAAATGTTACATGACTGATAAAGGGTAATATAAAGTAGCATTAAAATTTTCATGTATCCTAGGAAAAATACTAGGCAAGGAATTATTAAATACCAAAACTTTAAAATTAATGGAAAATATGAAACCATTCTTAAAATTCTGACACATATGAAGAAATTCTCCCTAACAAAGCAATGCCCGGTGATATAAATTGGAAGTTGCAATTTTGATAAATTTTCTATTTATTTTGAACAATGGATGACCTGGTAATTAAGTAAAGAGAGAAGATGAGTAGAATACTGTCTGTGGATTCAGACATAAAACCTATTTATAGTAAATTAGACTAATGGCTAGCAGTCCTTTGGATTATCTTCTGACTGCAACACTCTCTCAAAGGAAGCTTATTAGGTGTGCTTTGTCTTAATGAGTTAGGAAATGACTTCTCATGAAAATTTTTCAGAAATGTGCCCCATAGTGTAGGACTTGAGGAATTTACTGAAACTAGGCACAAAAGTCTCAGTAAAAAAACAACATTTCTGTTTTTTTTAAATTATTTTTATTCAATTGTGCGTGTGTGTGTGTGCGTGTGTGTGTGTGTGTGTGTGTGTGTGTGTAGAACCACGGGCGAATTCAGGAACCACCATGGACCGCCTCCACCTCCTCCTTGTTTACTCTGCCCCGGAATTCACAGGCTCCGCCCTACCAGGACCAGAAATGCAGGCCACCCCTGCTTCTGCCCGGCATCTATATGTGGGGTCTAGGATCTGTATTCAGGACCTTCTGCCTGCAAGGCAGAGGCTTAACCCCTGAGCCACCTCTCCAGCCCCAAAATTTCTGTTTACATGAACACAAACTCCTTTTGTCCTTTCCATCAGTCAGATTTATGACATACTCAAAATAGAAATTAACATTTATGCTAGTTTGTAGAGTGCCCTTTTGAGAGGATACAGCTTTTATTTCCAAGAAATCACTCAATTGCTTAAAAATGTTTTTCATACACATGAAGAAGAAATTCAAGCACACAAAAATAGAGCAAATGATCTTTTGGATCATCGTAAGGAAATTATAAATTTGAACTCTATTTAGATAAAAAATTTAATTTTGGAGAAAATTTCCATGTCTATCCAAGATAAGTCCATAAGAATCATGTTCTCTATGCTACCTGAAATAATGACAAATACAGATACGCAAAAAGCATAGAACAATGGTTTACAGGCACTTTATAGTAGATATTGAATGTCAGTGATGTTTGCTATATGCAATAGGAATGAAGGGAGAACTGAAATTACTACAGCTTTTTGCCTCAAAGTTTCAAGTAATCAACAGGAGCCAGCACAAAGGTAGTGTCTAGCAAATTCTTTGAATACAGAAGATGGACATAAGTTCAGGAAGGTCAACAAAGCTAGAGTTTGTAGTACAGAATATCTTTCCCAAGGGCAAATTTACAGTGCCGAATGTCCCAATGGAAAGTTAAACAGCAAGGAACTCTAGAGATGTATAAGAAGGGTTGTTATATTGAATTCTAAACAGCATATATAAGACCAAAACGACCTGAGATTGAAGAAAGACCATCTGAAAGGAATGAAATAGACACCCGAGTCTGAAATAGACCTTGCTTTAAAAATTCACGGTGGACAGTGTCATAACAGATGTGTTTGTTAGTTAATGTTCTTGCTTCTGTAAAATTATCTAACCAAAATTATTTAAGGGAGAAAGAGTATATTTTGGCTCAATAATTCAGTCTCATCTTGATGAAGAAATGAAGGTGGCATGAACTTAAAGAACAGTCATGAAGAAGAGAGCTTTGAATGTGTTCAGCTCACTTTTTTCTTTCCATTTTGTTCAGAACCAGAGCCCATACAATAGTTTTTTCCCAACTTAGGGTCAAAAGGGCTTAACACTTCATTTAACCTAAACGAAATAATGTCCCACACCCCTGTCCAGAGGCTAACTTAATCCTTCAAAGGACTTTCTGAAGGTGATTTTATACTCTATCAATTTGACAGTAAATGCTATAATATGGAATATTAACTAGAAAATTAAATCTCTCATGTCTCTGTGTGTGTATTTGATTGTTCTAGCACACAGGTAAATTATTATACTTGGCAAGAGTTTTATCCATGTCAGTTTTGCTATTAAACTTTCTTAGGATGGTTACAGCAAATTTGATTTTAAGGTTAATTAGACTTTCATATCCTATAAAGTTAATTTTATGCCTACTATGAAGTAGCTATTCTACCCTACAACATTTGCAGGGGAAATGAAATGACATATCCATACAGAAATTTTTGTTAGAATGTTCATAGTAGTTTTATTTAGAAGGGATAAAATAATAACTGGAAATAAGACAAAATATCATCAATAGCACAAGAAATTCAAACCCTGTAAATAACTATCATGGAATACTACTAAGACATACAAAGGAAAATAAAAGCTATTTACTCAAACAACAATGGGGATAAGTTGTCAAAATAATTTTACTAAGGTGAAGAAGCCAGACAAAGCATTCCTCTATAATTTCTCCACTCTGGTGTCAGAAGCAGTCAGTTTGAGGCCAGCCTGAGCTACACAGTGAGACACTACTAAAAAAATAAAAAGTCAAGAAAGAAAAAAAAAGAGAGGCAAAAGTCTACCCATTTATGTAAAATTCTAGAAAGCATATTAGTGGTTGCTTTTATGTGGGTGTATTGGTAGTGAAAGGTGGAAAAACATTGCAAAGTGTCAAGTATAATTTTTTGAGGGTAGTATGCTGGTTTACTATGATGATTTTGGTGATGTTTTCATGCATATATAAATATATCAGATTCACCAAATGCTCTATTTAAATATGTACACTTTTCCTACAGGTTAATTGTATGTCAATGAAGGTGATTTTGAAACTCCGAGAAGAAACCAGGAATATTTTCACTTAATTTAAATGTCTTAGTAGTAGACTTGGAGCAGTGAAACAAGTTAATGAATTTGACAGAAGAGTATAACCAATCTCCATCCACGAAAGCAGGAAGGGACAGAATTCTCTCAGCTTTTCTGCTTTTACCTTCTGTCCAATCACATTCAGAAAAGCTGAAGCACTTGTGAAGATAGATTGCAGTTCTCACCTTGATTGACCTGTGAGAGGAGCCTATAGGCATCCTTGTAGGAGATTGTCTTGATAATTTTCTGAAAAGACCCATCGATTGTGGGCCAAACCTAGGAAAGAGGATTCTACAATTGCAAACTGAGCACCAGCAAGGGTGCATGCATTGGTATGTTGCTTTCTGCTTTTTGATGGCATTATTCCAGCTCCTGATGCCCTGCCTTCTTTAGAATGATGGACCCTAACGTGGAATTGTGAGCCCAATGAATACTATCCCCTTTAAGTTATCTTTTTTATTTTTTTAATTAATTAATTTATTTATTTTTCCACTCATACAAACATAATAGGTACCCCTATCCCCTCTCTCCCTCCATCCCTCCCTGGACCTCTCTGCTCCCTCCCCCTTTTTCCCCTTCTTTTCCCCTCTCCCTCCGTTTCTCCCAGTGTCCCCTCCCCCCATCTCTGAAGCATCCTTTAATGTGTATATCAAACTTTCCTCTGGGTCCTCCTCTCTGATGAGGTGTAAAGACTCTGGCATTTCTTAGAACTCTTTCTTGTGTTCCCCTTAAGTATAGGAACACTATTGTGACTATTAATCCCTTGCTTCTAAGGATCCTAGTGCCTTTAGTCCATGCTAGACTTTGAGGGATCAATGATAAGTTGGTCATTGCACAGATCATGCAGAGTCCTATTATAACTGCTTTGGCCCTAACTTGTGTGGAGTATCTTGCATATCATGACTCCTCCCATCCCTGTGCTCTTACAATCTTACCGCCTCCTCTTCTGCAAATTTCCCTGAGCTTCAGGATGGGGAGAGATTAGGCAGGCCTGATTCCAGGTGATTGCTATAGAGTCTCTGATGTTCTGAATTAAGGATTGTTTTTTTTTTTTTTCAGTTTTGCTGCTCCTGCAATGGCCTTGCTCCATCCTTATGGGTATTGGATGTCACCCCCTGGCCAGAGATAAAAAGCTGTTAAAATATAGTCTTATTATAAATATAGATTCAAATGTAGATGGAATAAGATTGAGATTGCGGTGAGGGGTGGGTCAGTCTCCCATTGGAAAATGGTTAACTTCTATCTGCCAGACTATGCCCTCCCTTTCTAATAAGATTATTCCCCATCAGTTGCAAGTGACCAGGAAAGACAGTCTGTGAGTTTAACCAGATGTCTCATTGCTTACTTGCAGTCCTTGATGGTGGCCTATTATCTCTGCTGAAGCGTGATC
The DNA here is from genome assembly GCA_023101885.1 of Typhlomys cinereus. Classification (NCBI taxonomy): domain Eukaryota; kingdom Metazoa; phylum Chordata; class Mammalia; order Rodentia; family Platacanthomyidae; genus Typhlomys; species Typhlomys cinereus. The sequence continues at coordinate 375,351 of JALPQD010000492.1, forward strand.
CCATCTCTTCTTGTTTCTGGCAGGGCCGTCCTTCCCCTTCTCTCCTGTTTATAATCTTTGCAATTACTGTAGGTATTACAGAGATTTATCATTGAGTGTGTCTCTAAGTGGGTTTGGTACTAGGATACACCTATGAGGGAGTACATATGGCGCTTAATTTTCTGTGTGTGGGATACTTCATTCAATATAATTGTTTCTAATTCCATCCATTTCCTGGCAAATGGCAATAATTCATCATTTTTGATGGCTGAGTAGTATTCCATTGTATTAATTTTTCCACATTTTCCTTATCCACTCGTCAACTGTTGGATATTTGGGTTGATTCCGTGACTTTGCTATTGTAAACAGTGCTGCTATGAACATGGTCATGCTGGTGCTATCGAGGGGAATATTTGCTGTATGGGGGATTATTCCCAAAAGTGGAATAGCAGGGTCATATGGGATTTCGATCTTTAATTTCTTTAAGAATCGCCAGACGGCTCACCAGAGTGGTTGTATGAGCCTGCATTCCCACCAGCAATGTAGGAGAGTTCCCCTCTCTCCACATCCTCTCCAGCAGTTGGTGTTGTTTGTATTGTGGATTTTTTCCATCCTGACCAGGGTGAGATTATATCTCAGGGAGGTTTTGATTTGCATTTCCCTGATAGCTAAGGATGTGGAGCATTTTTAAAGATATTTGTTAGACATTTTAATTTCATCCTTGGTAAAGTTTCTTTTAACTTACAAAGCCCATTTTTCAATTGTCCCATTTGTTTCCTTGGTGTTTAGTTTTGTAAGTCCTTTGTGCACTCTGGATAATAGAGCTCTATCAGATATGTGGTTAGTGAAGATTTTCTCCCATTCTGTGGGTTGCCTTTGTGCTCGTGTTACAATATCTTTATCTGGACAGAAGCTCTTTAATTTCATAAGATCCCAACTTTTGAGTGTTGGTTGTATTGAATGCGCTATTGGATTTCTGATTAGGAGCTGTTGGCCTAGTCCAATTAGCTCCAGGAAGTTCCCTACCCTTTCAACTAAGGTATTTATATTCTCCGCTCTTATATTGAGGTCCTTAATCCATTTGGAATTAATTTTTGTACGTGGTGACAAGTATTGGTCCAGTTTTAATCTTCTGCATGTGGAGATCCCGTTTTGCCAGTACCATTGAATTATCTTTTCCATTGGATTTTTTTGGGCCCCTTTGCCAAAGATCAAATGGCTTATATCTGGGTCTTCAACCCTTATCCATTGATCTGTGTGTCTATTTTGGAGCCAGTACCAGGCTGTTTTTATAACTATGGATTTGTAGTATAGAATAAGGTTTGGTATGGTGATACTTCCAGCAGTATTTTTGTTACTCAGGATTGTTTTTGCTATCCTGGGTCTTTTGTGCCTCCATGTGAACATTGAAATTGTTTTTTCAACTTCTTTAAACAATTGCTTTGGGATTTTATTTGGTATTGCTTTGAATCTCTATATTGCCTTTGGTAGGATGGTCATTTTTATGATATTGATTCTGCTAATCCAGGAACATGGCAGGTCTTTCCACTTTCTAGTGTCTTCTGTAATTTCTTTCTTTAGGGTTTTAAAGTTTTTCATTGTAAAGGTCACTTACTTCCTTGGTTAGATTTATACCAAGGTATTTCATTTTTAGGAGGTATAGTAAATGGGATTGTTTGTCTCAAGGCTTTTTCACTTCTTTCATTCTGTATGTATAGGAAGGCCACTGATTTTTTTATGTTTATTTTGTATCCTGCTCTCCTGCTGAACTTCTGTATTAGTTCCAATAGTTTCCTGGTGGAGTTTTTGGGATCACTCAGGTATAATATCATGTTATCTGCAAATAGAGATAACTTGACTTCTTCCTTGCCGATTTGAATCCCTTTTATTCCCCTTTCTTGTCTAATGGCTTCAGCCAAGACTTCAAGTACAATATTGAAGAGAAGTGGTGAAAATGGACAGCCGTGTCTAGTTCCTAATAGAAGTGGGAATGCTTCGAGTTTTTCCCCATTGAGTATAATCCTTGCTGTGTGGTGGTTGTAGACAGCTTTTATTATGTTGACAAAGGTTCCTTCCATTCCAACCGTCTCTTAAGGTTTTGATCATAAAGGGCTGTTGGATCTTGTCAAAAGCTTTTTCTACATCTATCATGTGGTCTAGGGTTTTAGACTGGTTTATATGGTGTATTACGTTTACCGATTTGCATATGTTGATCCAAACTTGTGTGTCTGGGATAAAGCCTACTTGATCCCCATGGATGTTCTTTTTGATAGGTTTTTGAATCTGATTTGCTAAGACTTTGTTGAGAATCTTTGCATCTGTGTTCATCAAAGAGATTGGCATATAGTTTTCTTTTTTAAGTGTATCTTTATTAGGTTTTGGTATTAAGATGATTTTAGCTTCATAGAAAGAATCTGGTAGTGTTCCTTTCTTTGCTATTTGATGGAACAGTTTAAGGAGTATTGGTGTTATTAGCTCCTTAAATGTCTGGTAGAACTCTGTGCTGAATCCATCTGATCCAGGACATTTCTTGGTGGGAAGATTTGAGATTACTTCCTTGATTTCCTGTTATGTTATAGGACTATTTAAATAATTCACAATTCCTGATTCAATTTCAGTAAGTTGTGCTTACTTATCAATTCATCCATTTCTTTTGTGTTGTCAATTTCACAGAGTACAAGTTTTTGAAATATAACATTATAATACTTTGAATTTCTTTGGTATCTGTAGTGATAACTAAGTTTTCATTTCTAATTTTGTTAATTTGGGTTTTCTCTCCCTTGCTTCTGGTTAATTTAGCTAGGGGTGTATCAATCTTACTAATTTTTTTCAAAGAACCAGCTTTTTGACTGGTTGATTCTCTGTATCATTTTCCTAATCTCGATTTCAGATATTTCTCCCCTTATTTTGCTAATCTCTTCTCTTCTACTGCTTTTGGGACCAGATTGCTCTAGTGTCTCTAAAGCTTTAAGCTGCATTGTTGTTATTTGTGATGTTTCCATTGTTTTGATGTAGGCATTAAAAGCTATGAACTTACCTTTTAGGACAGCTTTCATTGTGTTCCAAGGATTTTGATAAGTTGTATTTTCATTACTGTTCACTTTCAGGAAATCTTGAATTTCCTTTTTAATTTCATCCTGAATCCAATTCTCTTTCAGCATCATAGTGTAAGGTTCCAAGAGTTAGTGTATTTTCTCTTGTTTATTTTTTTGTGGATGTCAAGCTTTAGACCATGGTGGTCTGATAGGGTACAGGCTAGAATTTAAACTTTCCTGTATATGTGGAGATTCGTTTTGTGCCTCAATATGTGATCTATTTTGGAGAAAGTTCTGTGTGCTGCTGAGAAAAATGTGTATTCTTTGGTGCGTGGATGAAAAGTTTGATAGAGATCTGTAAGGTCCATTTCTTTAAGGGTTTGGTTGAATTCCAAAGTGTCTCTGTTAAGCTTTTGGCCTGTTGATCTATCCCATGTTGAGAGGCCAGTGTTGAAATCCTCAAGAATTATTGTTTGGGGCTTGATTTCTCACTTTAGACATTGTAGGGTTTGCTTAATGAATGTAGAGGGGCCCTTATTAGGTGCATATGTGTTCAGTATTGTGAAGTCTTCCTGGTGAATTGTACCTGTCACTAAAATGTAGTATCCATCTGTGTCTCTTTTGACTTTTTTTTAGTTTGAAGTCCACTTTGTCCGAACGCATAAAGACTACCCCTGCCTGTTTTCTGCTTCCATTAGCTTGCAGAATTTTGGACCAGCCTTTTATTTTTAGGATGTGCTTTTCTTTTGTGGTGAGATGAATTTCCTGAAGGCAGCAGATTGATGGTTTGTTGTTTTTAATTGAATTTTATAATCTGTGTCTCTTGATCAGTGAGTTAATACCATTGACATTTAATTTTATAATGGAGAAATTGTTTTTAATTCTGGACATTTTTTATGTTTAGTGATTTTTGTAAGTGTATTGTTTGACATTTATGTTTTGGTGGTATTATACTTCCCTTCTGTCCTCCTGGATACACTTGTTTTTTTTCTTCAAGCTTGAGTATCATTTCTAGCATTTTTTGAAGGCCTGGATTGGTAAACATGTAAGCCTTCAAGTTGTCTTTGTGCTGGAAAACTTTTCTTTCTCCCTCGATCATGACAGATAGTTTTGCCAGGTATGTCAGTCTGGGTTGACGTTTTTGCTCATTTAATACTTGAAGTATATCTCTCCAATTTCTTCTTGCTTTTGCTGTTTCCATTGAGAAGTCATTTGTTATTTTAATAGGTTTACCTTTAAAAGTGACTTCTTTTTTTTCTCTCGAAACTCTGAGCACCTTTTTTTTGTCTTGAAAGTGGAGTGTTTTGACTATTATTTGCCATGGCGATTTTCTATTTTGGTCATATCTGTTTAGGGTGCAGAATGCCTCTTGTATTTGGATGGGTCTCTCATTCTTTAGTTGAGGAAAGTGTTCATTTATGATAATTTGACAAATTTCCTCAGGTGTGGTATTTTGGGATTCTTGCTCTGGTATTCCATGAATGCACATGTTAGGTTTCTTCAGGGTGTCTCATATCTCTTGAATATTCCTCTCAAGTATCTTTTTGGCTTTAAGAACCTCTTCCATTGAGTTGGTTAATTTTCCCACTTTGTCTTTAAGATTTGAAATTCTATTTTCTGCCTCATTAGTTCTGCTGATAAGACTTTCTGTTGAGTTTGGGGTTGAAGATAACTTGTCTTTTAGTTCGATTTTAAACTCTGCCTGAGACTGTTTTAATTGCTCTGTGTCTATTTTTGCTTCTTGAACTTTTTGCCTCAACTCTTCCAAGTGCCTGTTGTATTCCTGTTCAAAGTGATTGATTTGGTTGTTTAACTCTTCCCGGATTTCCTCTTTCATAGTATTAATCATGGTAATGATCATACTTTGAAAATTGTTATCTTGGGTCTAGCTTTCTTGGCTCTTATCTGTGAATTTGTTTTGGTTGGAATCCATCATTATGGGGTTAATTCTTTTGGTGGGAGATTTGTCTTCCTGGGTGTTGTTTCCCATGGATCTGCACTTTGACTTGGGCATTGTTGTTTTGTGTTTTAAGACCTTTCAGTTTCTGTGTGTTTTTGACTGAACTGATTTAGTTGGTATTACTACACTTGGGCAGTTATTACTAAGCTTGCCTTGTAGTTGGGGATGTTTGTTTATTGTTAGTATTATTTCCTAGATGAAGCTATTAGGCTGTTAGTACATCAGTTAAGTCAGGCTAAGTAGACGGGGGGTGAATATTAGTATGGTAGTGCACTTTTATGATTTAGTATCTTGGTAATATGTGAGTGTGAGTGCTATAATCCCTGGAGTTGTATATATTTTTCAGGTGGCTGTATGGAAAAGTTAATCTACACTGATTAATACTAACAAGGAGAGCAGTATGGTAAAAAAAAAAAAGAGGTTTACTCATCTTTGGGCTGGATGTGAAGAATCTCTCCCATGTGATAGGATGATTTTAGAGGATTTCAGATACATGGCCTTTGTCCCTTAGAGATTTGCTTGGGCTTTCTTTGGATTCTGTTGAATTCTTAGTGGCAGTGTGTCCTCCGTGGACTATGAGCGAGGGTCCCCGGTGGATCAGAGGGGCAGGAAGGCTGGGATGCAGGACCGACTGAGAGCGAGTTCTGTCTCAGTTGGGGGAGGGGGACAGGCAGGCGGGCCTTAAGTTATCTTTATCAGGGTATTTATAAGGGAAAAGTAATGCAATATTCTTAAATTGTTAATGCGTAGATTGTTATAGACTAACAATGACTAACAAAGGATTCATGGAATGTAGGGTCAGAGATAAAGTTTAACAAATTAGGTGAATTTGGTTATATCAGTGACAAGATTTGCCATTTTCATTTTGACTTTTTAGCTTCCTTATTTTTTAGATAACTGCAGACTGTATGCAAATTGTTTCAAAGAACACTACAGGAGAGGTTTGCAGATCAACTCAGTGCAAATGCAGACCTACTATTTAAACAATTCAAAGATGATTTCCATAGTTGGGCACAAGTGTCAACTTGACAGTTGAGGGTTTGAGCTCTGTGCACATTTGTAGAGAATTAGTGGTTGAGTTGAGCCCAGAGCAAGCCTGCAGGAGATTGTCTAGCTATGGAGAAGGCCCATTCTATGGTGGGTGAGATTCGGTCCTGGAATAAAATATAGATAGCTGGTTGAGAGAGTTTGCATTCTTGTGTACACTTGGCCAGATATGCTGGCCTGGCAAATAAGGATTATCCCTCTTTCTGCTATTATATAGAGATAGTGTGGCCACTTCCCTCAGCCCTGGTGTTGGTGTAAGCTCTCCTGTCAAACTGGACTCAGAACTGTTACCGGACTATCATAAGAAAATAAACCCCTTGTTCCTTAAGCAGTTTGAAGGTGATTTATCAACAACCCTGCAGACGAACTGCAACACTGATCTTTCTCAGTTAATAACAAGTTAGTAAAGTTGTCATTTTATACTATTAATTTTTTCATATATTTATACATGTATACACATATATATATACACATATGCATATATATTTAGAGAGATATATTAGAATGGGTTAAACATAAGCCTACTGCATGTTCTAATTGTCGCACCTTCCAATATTTACTAAAGAGAAATGTTATTACAGAGAAAAATTAATATAGTAGTCAAACATCTCTTCAAGGTCAATCTTGATTTCACTTTAAGGTACACTAATATAAACAGTCAAAACCATGTACATTAAAGGCTCACCATTGCAAACTTCTATTTACAAACAAAGATAATTCTCTTTTAGCAGTGGGAAGCAAGATATTAATCTACCTCAACTACCAAAACATTCACCTGCCGCTTGGACTAGTAACTCTTGGCCACTTGAACCAAAAGCTCTTGATTTAAAACACACATTCTAGAGTCCTGAGGCACAAATGGGCAGAGGTGAAGATACCAAAGAACACACAGCTTCACATATTAAAAAAGAGGAAAATAAATCCAAATGGTCATTCAGTATTTTTATGTTCTAGGCCCTGAAGCTCATGTTATTTAATTTAATCTTCACAGTTTGCCCTTTGTAAAAGTTATTATTATCCCTATTTTTCAAATAAGACAACTAAGGTTCAAACACAAATTAAATAAGTTGGCTAAAGCTTCATGGATACTAAAGGCAACACTGCCTCAGAACAATTTCAGCAGTGAGTCCTAATCACCTTGCACAGCATAGCTCTCTCTCATATGCATGCAGTTGGTGCTATGTCCTTCTTCTTGCCTCCCAGGTTTCATTCACTTCACTGCTGTTTCCATCTGGATTTTCATAGCCTGTTGCCAAAATACCTTCATGGATATGGCAGCCAGGAGACAATAAGCATTTCCTGTCACTGACAGAAGAAGAGACCCTTAAACTATGCATGTATTAGCTCATTGTTCTGTGAATTTAATGTATTTTTATACTTCCTTCAGAAATATTATTCTGCTTTGCATTAATTCTTATGGAATTCCTTCTCTATCATCACGTCAGTTTGACTCATTGAAAACAGCAGTGATATTTTAGAGCATATTCTGTGCTTCCAGACAACACAAACAACATCTGTGTCTGCAGGCAGACAAATAAAAGGAAATATTGGCCTCTCCTGTGTTTAGCTCCTAAGCACAAAGCAGCTGCCTTGAGGAGAGTTTTGAAATTATTTAACAACATTAACACAGATGAGAGGAATATTATTCATAGGAATATGTGTGTTAGGGGGATTACTCCAGCATATCATTGCACAACCACAGGAGGCAATCAGTTCAAAGCTTGGGACCACTTCTTGTTTATATGGTAGTATTATAATCACTGAGTAAATCTGTAATCTACATTAAGAATGTTTTGTGTAACACAGCAATCAGAGAAAGGCTTTTAGTTGAAAATATACTAAGATTTCACATTATGTGTTACCGATCATTTTTATTTATTTCAAATTTATCAAGGATGTATGAAATTGGAGAGAGTATATTTTGGCGTTAACATTTCAGAAAATGTGAGCAAAACTGATCTTATATCTAGAAAGAAAATATAAACAGCAATGATAAAAAAATGCATTTGAATCGGAAACTTACATAGCCCCATTCCCTATTTATATTTTCCTATGCAAGAAACCTAAAGAATCAAATGAACATTTTAGATACTTGAAAATGAATAAACTATATTCATGGCTTCATGCTCATTTTGCAGATTTTGAAAATAAAAATAGTTGTATTTGTGAGAATGTCCACAAAAATGTAATGTGTGAGACCTAGATGGCTGACTTCATGTGATCTCATAGTCAATACCTTGGAGCAAAGTGATTCAAAAGCAAACAGTCAAATAATGATTTTCTGTTACATTCAGATAACATCTGCTTAGCTCGATTTTCATTTCCAATATAGTTACCTGGATCCGTCATTGGTCTCAAGGTATGTCATAGGTTTCATGGTTTGTTCCTGTATGTAAGGATTTCAGAATTATTTAATTCAAACATGAACAACTAAATCTTTAAGTTTTTCAAGTGTTGGGTATAGTGCTACATGCCTTTGGTCCTAGTTACATTACAAAACTGAAAAACCTAAAAATAAAAATAAATGCCAAAATGTCATGTACTGATACGGTACTGGTCTAGTTTGTTCAAGGTCCTATGTTCCATTTGTAAAATCATAAAGTAATTTTTTCACAAATCTGCACAGCAGCCTGGAAATTCTAAGGCTATGAGTTGCATTCAATAATATAAGAAAATTTGGTGAATTTTAACATATTTACTCAACATGAAATCACACTTTTTCAGACTACGAGGGAAAAAAACATTGAAAAAAATCCAGGTCATCAAAAAACTCACAATCTAATGGGAATACATTCATTATAATGGGACTCAGATGAAATTAATATATTATGTTGTTCTGACTCTCTGAAGAACCCTGAATTAATCCCCAGGTGGAATGTGCAGATAATAATTCATAGATTATTATGCAGACCCATGTGTTTTTGAGAATGAATTTCATCTGAACCCCATAGGAATTAGACTTCTTCTACCAAACTACTTTCTACTATGTGAAAATCATGTCAGTGACTTTCCTCCATTAGGAGATGTTGAGTGCCTTGAGAGCCTATGTTGAAATACACTGCATTTAGCCTGCATTTTTTATTAAACATGTGCTCAGAAACTTTTTACTTAATACCTTGAGAGAAGGAGGTGAGTGTAGCAGGATAAAGTGACAGGTGTGGGAAAAATGGGAAGAAAGAACATTTTTTTGGGTGGGGGAGGAATGGGCAGTGTGTGAATGAGCCAGATACCACTTCAAAAAATATACTGAATGGAGTTTTTCAGACACTGATATTATACCTAGAGAAGTGGAGGAATATGCAGAGAAGGAAAATAAAGGCACTACATACCTTATGTATTTATAAAACAATAAGCATATCACAGTTTCACTTTATGAATTATAACAATAAATAGAGATAAATCTGGGTAAAGTGTCATATATAAATACCAAATGATATTTTCCTTTTAAAAATCCCTTTCTGAACTTCGTTGTCTAAAAGAGTCCCCTTGTGAGCAGTTTAAGTTTAGTATTATGGTAAAGTTATAGAAAGATATCAGTAATTCATGTAAGAAATCAGCTTTATTTCTCTGTATAAAATACAAATGGATCTTAAGAAAGATGTGAAAAGAAAACTAAATGGAATAACCATTTTGAATTCTAATTATTCATATGTAAAGTTGAAATGTATATCAAAGCTACATTTTAAAAATAAAAGGCCTTTGCAATAAAATTTAGAAAAATAATCTGTTACTACATAAAATTTGGAGTATATTTTTCATAAATTGTCTTATTGCTGCATACATTTATAAAATTATTGAATATTTATGAATAACAACTTCTATCTATGAAAAATCATAACACGATTCTGAAAATAAATATTTCATTAGTATAAACAAAGCAAAAACACCTTCTATGTCCCCTCCCAGGTCTTTTTAGGTAAAAGATACATATGCCTGTGAGCACAAATGCATATGCACTTATGTACACACATTTTATTTGTTCCCTTTCTGAGATAACACACAGCTATTTAGTGTTCAGAGATGCATTAGCATGGGACAACCAGAGTACCATTAAGGAAAGTGGAAAAGGTAATTTACTTAAAGCACCCCTTATGTGTATGAACAGATTTTGTGTTTCTCTCAGGCCCAAAGTAGATAATTTATTTTAACTTACCAACTACATAATCACTACTATATGGCATACACCATAAGAAGTAGGTTTTCCTACTAAAAATGACTAATACACACATAAGTCTTCATATATATGTATCTCTATCTATATCATTTATTTCTATATCTGCACTGACTCACTACGGAGTTTTGATTGTGTCTTAATTTATACTTTATAAAACATAGGAAACAGGCTCCAGTGCAATATTCTAAAAAACTGGAGGTAAACTTCAGCTAGGGATACAAAGAACAAATTGATGAATACTATCTAAAGTAAGGAAGATAGAAAACCCTATTGCAATAAAAAACATAGAGAAGGAAATACTTCAAACTCTTGCACAATGTTCTATGTACTGGCTGTCAAATGAAATTATGCTATCTCTGATTCTCACAAAATTAACAGCAATGATAGTAATAGTAATAATAATTAAACCATCAGTTATTCTTGTGCTTTTTATGTATTATGGATTTTGTATACCTTGTGTATTGTTATGTATTATGCATTTTGTATACTTTGTGTATTGTTTGTTAAGATGGCTTTTACAGGTAAAATGATCTCTTGCTATTTGGAGAGTTTCTGTTGGTAGTGAAGGGTATACTAAATATTATGAATCTTTATTTGCAAAGAACATATTTTCTAACTATAGAAATAAGACATATCGCCCTCTGAATGTATGGTTATATATCTTGAGTATAATGCATTGTCCGCACAATCATCATAGGGAGATTAGGACAGGGAAAATGGATCAGTAGCTATTGTGTGAACATTATTATTGAGGAAATGCCACACAACAGCCCTTCTACTCCAGATAGGAGTTCAAAGATACATCAAAGAACAGATTACACCAAGGTCTGATTTAACAAATCAATGAGGTTATTGGGGTTACCTGCAGGAGTAAGAATGTGAGTTACACACTTTATGACATATTCAAAGGTAAATCACTGCAATACCTACTGTAATTACAAAGGATTATAAACAGGAGGGAAGAGGAAGGAGAGACTCTGTGGCACCATTGATTCAAGGAGGCCCTAGCCCGGGCTCCCGAATCCAGGAGGTCCGGCTACAGACAAGCCTGAACAAGTATGGACATGCCCCAGACATGTCCCGATAGAGGAACCATGCAGGTAGAGGGATGAATAACCAATGTGAAGTGGCCATCTAACCTGCCTCTGCAATGGACACCTAGTAACAGATAAATGATTGGTGGCTGCCCCCTGGAGCAGAGAGGTGGCAACACCTGATTGGACCCCTGTCCCTATATAAGCTCAAGTACTTCCTGAAATAAATGAGTCTGCGACAGCTCGTCCTCTGCTTGCTTCTCATCTGACTCTTGGTGTCTGTGTGGTGACTCTGCACCACTCACCCCTCACTTCAAGCCCCGAGGTCCCTGCCAATTTTCAATTTTCCCCCTCCTTTCCCTGGCTGGCCGGGCGGGTATTCAGCAACAGGCTTAAAAAAAAAAAAAAAAAAAAAAAAAGGAGATAGGGTATCACACTTTTAGAGAAAATAGGCCACTGTTAAGTATTGCATGTAAGTAGCAAGACATCTGGTGCAGCTCACTCTCACTTCTCTTCCTGATCACTTGCAAGTGAACAGGTTGGTTCTCACCAATCAGGGAGGATATAGAGGCTGGCAGATAGATAATAACATCCAGCAAATGGGACACTGACACCCCCCTCACACACACTGCTGTGTCCTACTCCTATTCTTCCATTTACCTTTCAATAAGATCTTTATCGAAACAGTCTTTTATCTTTGGTTAGGAGGGAACCTTCCATACCAATCAGGATGCAGCCAAGGGCAGTGTAAGTAAAGCAAACCTGAAAACAAGAACAAACCGTAATTCAGAACACCAAAGACCCTACGTTAATCACCTGGAACCAGAACAGCCAAATCTCTCCCCATCCTAAAGTTCAGGAAGCCTTGTGGAAGACGGGTCAACAAGATTGTAAGAACCTAAAGATGGGGAAGACCAATGATATGCAAAAGGCTCCACACAAGTTAGGGCTGCAACAGCCAGGACTGGACTTTGCCTTCCCTGCACAAAGGCTGCCATGTCAACGATCCCCAAAGTCTAACATGGATTATGTGGGAGAAAGCTCCAGGTAGTAGGATCCTTAGAGGCAATGAATTAAACAGTCATAATAGAGTTGCCATACTAACTGAACCCTCAATAGGGTGGAAGACTAATAGGGAGGTTTGGTATTCACACAAAAGGATGCTCCAGGGGATGGGAAGGAGGAAAAGGGAGACACTGGGAGAGATGAAGGGAGGGAGGAGGATGAAAGGAAGGGGGGAAGGCAGGAGAGTACAAAGGGGGAAGACTGGGGATGGGAGGAGGGAGGGAGAGGACAGGGGTGCCTATTGATCTTGTATGATTAAGAAAAAAACAAAATGTGGGAGAAAAAAGAAAGAAGTTGCAAAAAAAAAAGAATGTGGGTTTCTTTTTTTTTTTTTGGTTAAAAATTTATTTCTGTTTCCAAAGAACAGCAATCAATTTTGGAACGATAAGGGTTTTTTTGCCTTCTGTACCTTTTGCTTTTTTTTTTTTTTAACTTTGCTGTATGTGTATATAATGGGGTGTGTGTATGTGTGTGTTTGCCTGTAGGTGTATGTATGTTCACAAGTGCACTTGAGCATGTGCCCCTGGAGGCCCAAGGGTGATATCAGGAATCATGCTCCGTCACTCTTCTTGTTGTGAGCCTGGGCTACCTTACAGGACTAAATTTATAGGTAGACTGCCACACTAGCCTGGCATTTTTACCTGGAGTCTGTGAATCCAAATGCAAATCCTTTGCTTACCAGACATCATTGTATTTTGAGACAAGATCTCACACTGTATCTCAGACTACTGCAAATATTCTTTTGAGTCCAGGCTGATCTTGAACTCGCTGAATCCTTCCTACCTCAGCCTCCTGAGTGATGAGGTTATAGACCTGGGTCATTGAGCCCATTGTTTAGTTGTTTTCAAAACAATTTCATTTCTTGAATATGAATGGATGCTTGTGAGTTGTATAACCACTAAGGGCTCTGCAGAGCAGAGATCAATAACAACAGATCCAAGGAAAGTAGTTGGCAACTCCATTTTCTTTTTTTTTTTTTTTTGTTTTTTTTTTGGTTTTTTTTTTTTAATTTTTTTTATTTCAGCTCATACAAACTTATTAGGTACACCAGTTCCCTCCCTCCCTCCTCCTCCCCCCGTACTCCCTGCTCCCCCTCCCCACCCCTCTCCCTCCCCATCCCCCAGTGCCTCCCACCCCAATTCCCAGAGAGTCCTTTCTTGTGCATGTCTGATTTTCCTCTGGGTCCTCCTCTCCGATGACGTACAAGGACCCAGTGGCCTTTCCCGAACCCTTTCCCGTGTTCCCCTTAGGTATAGGAACACTGCTGTGGCTGCCAATCCTTTGCCTCCAAGGATCTTGGTGCCTTTAGCAGATGCTAGACTTTGTGAGGTCAACAGTGTGTTGGACAATGCGCAGGGCATGCAAAATCCAATTATGATTGCTTCAGCCCTAACTAGTATAGAGTATCTTACATATCATTGCTCCTCCTATCCTTATGCTCTTACACTCTTACCGCCCCCTCTTCCGCAAATTTCCCTGAGCTTCAAGATGGGGAGAGACTAAGCTGGCCTAGTTCTAGGTGGTTGATATAGAGTCTCTGAAGTTCTGGATTGTGGTTTGTTGATTTTCTTTTGCAGTTTTGCTGCTCCTGCAATGCCCTTCACTCCATCCTGGTGGGCATTGTATGTTACCCCCTGGCCAGAGACAAAAAGCTGTTAGAGTCTTGTGATAAAAGCACATTCAAAGGTAGATGTAATAAAAGTGGGAAATCACAGTGAGGGAGGGGTCTATCACCCATATGCAAAATTGTTACTTTTTATTTGCCAGACTATATGCCCTCCTCTTCTGGTGAGATCACTCCCCCTCAGTAGTAAATAATCAGGAACAAAAGTCTGTGAACTTAATCAGATGTCTCATTACTTATTTGGGTCCTTGGTGGAGGCCTATTTTCCCTGCTGTAACATGGTCCCTTCTCTCCTTCTTTCTAGTGTGGCCCTCCTACCCCATCCCTCCTGTTCATAATCCTTGGAATTACTGTCTCTAGGTGGGCTGGGTGGGTTTGGTACTAGGAGCCACCTATTAGGGAGTACATACGGCGCTTAATTTTCTGGGTCTGGGATACTTCACTTCATATAATTGTTTCTAATGACATCCATTTCCCGGCAAATTCCAGTAATTCATCATTTTTGATGGCTGAGTAGTACTCCATTGTATAGATGTACCACATTTTCCTTATCCACTCGTCAACTGTTGGACTTTTGGGCTGATTCCATGACTTTGCTATTGTAAACAGTGCTGCTATGAACATGGTCGTGCTTGTGCTATCGAGGTGAACCTCTGCCGTATGGGGGGTTATTCCCAAAAGTGGAATCGCAGGGTCATATGGCATTTCAATCTTTAATTTCTTTAAGAATCTCCAGATGGCTCGCCAGAGTGGCTGTATGAGCCTGCATTCCCACCAGCAATGTAGGAGAGTTCCCCTCTCTCCACATCCTCTCCAGCATTTGGTGTTGTTAGTATTGTGGATTTTTGCCATCCTGACCGGGGTGAGATGATATCTCAGGGAAGTTTTGATTTGCATTTCCCTGATGGCTAAAGAAGTGGAGCATTTTTTAAGATATTTGTTAGACATTTTAATTTCATCCCTGGTAAAGTTTCTTTTAAGTTCCAGGGCCCATTTTTTAATTGGGCCATTGGTTTCCTTGGTGTTTAGTTTTCTAAGTTCTTTGTGCACTCTGGACAATAGAGCTCTATCAGATATGTGGTTAGTGAAGATTTTCTCCCATTCTGTGGGTTGCCTTTGAGCTCGCATTACAATCTCTTTATCTGAACAGAAGCTCTTTAATTTCACAAGATCCCAACTGTTGAGATTTGGTAGCAGTGACTGTGCCATTGGATGTCTGTTTAGGAACTGTTGGCCTAGCCCAATCAGCTCGAGGGAGTTCCCTATCCTTTCAACTATGGTTTTTATAGTCTCTGGCCTGATATCAAGGTCCTTGATCCATTTGGAATTAAGTCTTGTACATGGTGACAAGTACGGGTCCAGCTTTAATCTTCTGCATGTGGAGATCCAGTTTTGCCAGCACCATTTGTTGAAGATGCTGTTCTTTTTCCACTGGATTCTTTGGGCCCCTTTGTCAAAGACCAAATGGCTGTAACTTTGTGGGCTTATATCTGGGTCTTCAATCCTTATCCATTGATCTGTGTGTCTATTTTGGAGCCAGTACCAGGCTGTCTTTACAACTATGGATTTGTAGTATAGACTAAGGTTTGGTATGGTTATACCTCCAGCTGTGTTTTTGTTACTCAGGATTGTTTTTGCTATCCTGGGTCTTTTGTGCCTCCATATGAACTTTGAGATTGTTTGGTCAACTTCTTTGAAGAATTGCTTTGGGATTTTGATTGGTATAGCATTGAATCTGTATATTGCCTTTGGTAGGATGGTCATTTTCACGATGTTGATTCTGCCAATCCAGGAACAAGGGAGGTCTTTCCACCTTCTGGTGTCTTCTGCTATTTCTTTCTTTAGGGTTTTAAAGTTTTCATTGTAAAGGTCTTTTACCTCCTTAGTTATTTTTATACCAAGGTATTTCGTTTTTTTAGGGGCTATAATAAATGGTATTGTTTCTCTCAAGGCTTTTTCACTTCTTTCATTCTGGGTATATAGGAAGGCCTCTGATTTTTGCACATTTATTTTGTATCCTGCCACCCTGCTGAACTTCTTGATTAGTTCCAGGAGCTTCCTGGTGGAGTTTTTGGGATCACTCAGGTATAAGATCATGTCATCTGCAAATAGGGATAGCTTGACTTCTTCCTTGCAGATTTGAAACCCTCTTATGTCCCTTTCTTGTCTTATGGCTTCAGCTAAGACTTCAAGTACAATATTGAATAGAAGTGGTGAGAGTGTACAGCCTTGTCTAGTTCCTGATTGAAGTGGGAATGCTTCCAATTGTTCCCCATTGAGCATAATCCTTGCTGTGGGCTTGTTGTATATAGCTTTTTTTATATTGATAAAGGTTCCTTCCATTCCTACTGTCTCTAGCGTTTTGATCATAAAAGGCTGTTGGATCTTGTCAAAAGCTTTTTCTGCATCTATCGAGAGTATCATGTGGTCTTGGACTTTGGACTGGTTTATATAATGAATTACATTTATTGATTTGCGTATGTTGAACCAACCTTGTTTGCCGGGGATGAAGCCTACTTGGTCCTCATGAATGATCTTTTTAATATGTTTTTGAATCCGATTTGCTAAGACTTTGTTGAGAATCTTTGCGTCTGTGTTCATCAGGGAGATCGGCCTATAGTTTTCTTTTTTAAGCCAATCTTTATTAGGTTTTGGGATTAAAACGATATTAGCTTCATAGAAGGAATTTGGTAGTGTTCCTTCCTTTGCTATTTGATGGAACAGTTTAAGGAGTATTGGTGTTATTAACTCCTTAAATGTCTGGTAGAACTCTGTGCTGAATCCATCTGGTCCAGGACATTTTTTGGTGGGAAGATTCGAGATTACTTCCTCAATTTCCTTATATGTGATAGGACTATTTAAATAATTCACAACTTCCTGATTCAATTTAGGTAAGTTGTGTTTACTTAGAAATTCATCCATCTCTTTTGTGTTGTCAAACTTCACTGAGTATAAGTTTTTGAAATATGATGTTATAATTCTCTGGATTTCTTGGGTATCAGTAGTGATAATTCCATGTTCATTTTTAATTTTGTTAATTTGGGTTTTCTCTCTCTTGCTTTTGGTTAGTTTAGCTAGGGGTGTATCAATCTTATTGATTTTTTCAAAGAACCAGCTTTTTGACTGGTTGATTTTTTCTATCGTTTTCTTAATCTCGATTTCATATATTTCTCCCCTTATTTTGCTAATCTCCTCTCTTCTACTACTTTTGGGATCAGATTGCTCTAGCTTCTCTAAAGCTTTAAGCTGTATTGTTAAGTTGTTTATCTCTGATGTTTCCATTTTTTTGACGTAGGCATTAAGAACTATGAACTTACCTCTTAGAACAGCTTTCATTGTGTCCCAGAGATTTTGGTAAGTTGTATTTTCGTTATCATTCACTTTCAGGAAATCTTGAATTTCCTTTTTAATTTCTTCCTGAATCCAGTACTCATTCAGCATCATAGTGTTAAGTTTCCAGGAGTTAGTGTATCTTCTCTTGTTTGATGTGTTGTGGACGTCCAGCTTTAGGTCGTGATGGTCTGATAGGGCACAGGTTAGAATTTCAACTTTCTTGTATATGTGTAGATTCATTTTGTGGCCCAATATGTGATCTATTTTGGAGAAAGTTCCGTGTGCTGCTGAGAAAAATGTGTATTCTTTGGTGCGTGGGTGAAAAGTTCGATAGAGATCTGTAAGGTCCATTTCTTTCAGGGTTTGATTAAGTTCCAAAGTGTCTCTGTTAAGCTTTTGACCTGTTGATCTATCCCATGTTGAGAGGGCGGTGTTGAAGTCCCCAAGAATTATCGTTTGGGGATTGATTTCTTGCTTTAGACGCTGTATGGTTTTCTTAATGAATATGGAGGGGCCTGTATTGGGTGCATATATATTCAGTATTGTGAAGTCTTCCTGGTGAATTGTGTCTGTGACTAAAATGTAGTATCCATCCGTGTCCCTTATAATTTTCGTTGGTTTGAAATCCACTTTGTCTGATAGCATAATGGCTACCCCTGCCTGTTTTCTGCTTCCATTTGCTTGTATAATTGTTGACCAGCCTTTTATTTTTAGAGCGTGCCTATCTTTTGTGGTGAGATGGGTTTCCTGCAGGCAGCAGATTGATGGATTGTGATTATTAATCCAAGTTTGCAATCTGTGTCTCTTGATCGGTGAATTAATTCCGTTAACATTTAGTGTTACAATGGAGAAACTATTGTTAATTCCAGACATTTATTATGTTTAGTAGCTTTTATAAGTATATTGCTTCGTTTTTAATGACGTTATACTTGCCTTCTGTTCTCCTGGATATGCCTGTTTTTTTCTTCACGCTTGAGTATCATTTCCAGCATTTTTTGAAGGCCTGGTTTGGTGGACATGTATCCCTTAAAGTTGTCTTTGTGCTGGAAAATTTTTCTTTCTCCCTCGATCATGACTGATAGTTTTGCAGGGCAAATCAGCCTGGGTTGACATTTTTGCTCATTCAGTACTTGAAGTATGTCTCTCCAAGCTCTTCTTGCTTTTACTGTTTCGACTGAGAAGTCATTTGTTATTTTAATAGGTTTACCTTTAAAAGTGACTTGTTTTTTCTCCCTTGAAGCTCTCAGCACCAGTTCTTTATCTTGAATGTGGAGTGTTTTAACTATTATTTGCCGCGGCGTGCTTCTATTTTGGTCGTATCTGTTTGGGGTGCGGAATGCCTCTTGTATATGGATGGGCCTCTCTTTTTTTAGATGCGGAAAGTTTTCCTTGATGATCGTTTGAAAAATTTCCTCAGGGGTGGTATTTTGAGATTCTTGCTCTGGTATTCCATGAATACGCATGTTAGGCTTTTTCAGGGTGTCCCATATCTCTTGGATATTTCTTTTTTTTTTTTCTTTTTTTTTTTTAATTTTTTTTTATTATTATTATTTATTCAACTGTGTGCATGTGCGTGTGTATGTGCGCGCGCATGTGTGTATGTATCTGTGT
Organism: Typhlomys cinereus; assembly: GCA_023101885.1. Lineage (NCBI taxonomy): Eukaryota > Metazoa > Chordata > Mammalia > Rodentia > Platacanthomyidae > Typhlomys > Typhlomys cinereus. The sequence goes on from JALPQD010000492.1 coordinate 394,213, forward strand.
GTGCGTGTGTCTGTGTATGTGTAGAACCACGGACGAATTCGCGAACCACCATGGACTCCTCCATCTCCTTCTGCCCCGGGATTCACAGGCTCCGCCCTACCAGGACCAGAAGCGCAGGCCGCCCTGCTTCTGCCTGGCGTCTATACGTGGGATCTGGGATCCGAACTCGGGACCTTCCGCCTGCAAGGCGGAGGCTTAACCCCTGAGCCACCTCTCCAGCCCCTCTTGGATATTTCTTTCAAGTATCTTTTTGGTTTTAACAACCTCTTCCATTGAGCTGGTTAGTACTCCCACTTTATCTTCAAGGTCTGAAATTCTGTTTTCTGCTTCGTTAGTTCTGTTGATAAGACTCTCTGTGGCGTTCTGGGTTGAAGATAACTTGTCTTTTAGCTCAGTTTTAAACTCTGCTTGAGTTTGTTTTAACTGCTGTATGCCACTTTTTGTTTCTTGCACTGTTTTTCTCAACTCCTCCAGATGTCTGTTGTGTTCCTCTTCAAAGCGATTGATTCGATTATGTAATTCCTCCCTGATTTCCTCTTTCATAGTATTGAACATGGTAATGATCATATTTTGAAAGTCTTTATCCTGGGTGGGGCTTTCTTGGCCTTTTTCCGTGGGTTTGTTCTTGTTGGAGTCTAACATTATGGGATTAATTTCTTCAGTGGGAAATTTGTTTACTTGATTGTTGCTTCTCATGGATTTGCACTTTGACTTTGGCATTGTCATTTTAACTCTTAAGATCTCTCAATTTCACTAAACTGAATTATTTGGCCTGGGGTCCTGGTGGGCGGGGCGGATGGAGAGTTACCTAGGTCCCGGGTTGAGGCCCGGCTGGACCGCGTGCGCGTCCCGACCGGCGGAGCGGGGTGAGGTGCAAAAGGGGGGATGGGGGCGACGGCGTGGAGCTATTTAACCCGAGGGCAGCTGGGGCGGGGCCCGGGCGCGGGGGGAGGTCCTCCTCGTCCCTCTGCCCCGTGCGTGGCTCCGGCTGGATGGTGGGAGTCAGAGCCGGGTCCCTGTGGGCCGAACTGGGGTCCTGGTGGGCGGTGCGCGCGAGGGTAGGTGGTACTCACCAGCTAGGGCGCGGGGTTGAGGCCTGGCTGGACCACGCGCGCGCGTCCGACCGGCGGAGCGGGGTGAGGTGCAAAAGGGAAGAATGTGGGTTTCTAACAGAAGCAGGGATGATTCAAGGGTGGTTACATCACCAGAAACCCTTTCCTCAAGCATGAGTGAAACTCGTGGAAGTTGCATCCTTGGAGCTCTCTGCTCTATGACTTTCTAGGACAGTCTCCTCCAGGCTTACAGACTGCTCTTAAGTCCCTATTGCTCTCTCTCTTCCTCTCTCTCTCTCTCTCTCTTTCTCTCTCTCTCTCTCTCGCTTACTCTCCCTCTCTCTCTGTCTGTCTCTCTCCCTCTCCCTCCCCCTCTCCCTGTCCCTGTCCCCTTCTCTCTTTGACTTCTTGTCTGTACTGCTCAGCAATCTCTTCCCCACTTGACTTCTTTAGAATTTGCTTGACTATTCACAGACCTCTTAAATGCTGTTTGACTGTACAACAACGTCTTCCAGGCAACTTCACTATCATTATTAAAGCAATGAAGATTCATTTAGTTATCATCTCTAAATCTGATCTTCATGGTATTTCCTTTTAGACAACAGAACTTGGTTTGCACAGACCGGCAATTTAGGGGTCACCTTTCCTATATTCAATATAACACTAAATTGCAGGATTATTAGTTCTTATCTCCTGAGTATACCTTAAATTAGCCCAGTTCTTTCTGTTTTTTCCAATTTTTCAAATGTCCTCCTTTTCATCTCATACTGCCCATGAATGGAATTTTCTATTCTCCTTTCCTCTCCTCTCCACTACTTGGTTAATTCTCTCTTATCTTATAGACATCAGTTCACTTCTTTGATCCTATAAACCAGATTAAGTCCTTCTTTCTCCAAAGTAAGAATCACAATTATACTATTAGGAACACTTTTTATAATTATGCACTGTCATTTTATATCCCATCTGAAAACAACATTTTACACACTGAAGGATAAGTCAATATTTCGTGAGTGAAGGATTGCTTTGCAAAAGCATTTTGAGTGAAGATAAAAGCAGGGCACACAAATAAGAATGTGGATGCCATATCTGGAGGACTGATTGCATCACAAGTGTAGCTTTAGTACAAGGCTTTTTGCTCCGTAAATATGCTAGGCTGGCTAGTTTGGAAAGTTCACACAAAGGACAAAATGAAGATAATATTAGAAAGGAAATTGTGCAAGGGCCTAAAGTACTAAGATGCATATTTCTGAATTTAGTCTTAGGCAATGGAGAACAACAAAAGACTTAAGATGGTCTAGATGTACTTAGGAAAGCCTGCAGATTTTCCAAATGCACTTGTATTCTTCATTTCAGTCCAGTGATTTTAAGTATTTGTTCCTCTTTTAAATATCTTTAGACAGCCGGCACTGGGGAAATTACAACCCTGTAAAACTGTCAAATATTGAAAAAATTAGCTTTCAGTGATTTTCTCCACTGGCCATAATGACATTACAATCTCATATCTTTGAAGATACCATTCTTACCCACATTTCAGATTCATGGTCTACAAAGAAGCTCTTCCCTTTGCTCTTAAATTTGTACTGTTGTTTTAGCATCAGTTATTATTCAAAGGGTGAGTTACTCACTCTGGTTTACACTTGCTTTACTATCCCATCTGGTATGATTTGAACATTTGTTTACTTGGAAAGTTCCTGTTCACATGCAATTGTCATTTTAAAAGTATTTTGACATATCAGAGATAGTTAGATCACAAGTGTTGTATCCTCATGAATTGATCAGTATTATTGCCAGGAGAATGGATTCATTGTCATGGGAGTAGGAATTCTACAAAATGTCGAATTTGCCCCTGTTCTCTCTCTGTCTCTCCCTCTCCCTCTCTCTCTCTCTCTCTCTCTCTCTCTCTCTCTCTCTCTCTCTCTCTCCCTCCCTCCCTCCCTCCCTCCTTTTCTCCCACTCTCTGCTCCCTTCCTTTCATTTGTACATAACAAAGCTGACCTGCAGGGAGAGTTAATATAATAGACCAGTGCTTGTAGTATTCAAATCCAAAGGTGCAGCCTCTTCTCTAGCCTTTGTGAAAACAGTATCTTACCTTGCTGTATGGTTTAATAAGGTGAAAAACATTTTTTAAGCTTATTAGAGTTAGTTTTCTACCATTTGAAGTCAGAATCTTAACTAATAGAAAAATAGGATTACTTTGGGTAAGACCCTGTGCTAAGCCTTTTGCATGTATTTCCCATTTTAAAATATTGTTACAATGTCATATTCAATTTCTGAATAAGTGAGCAGGGTAAAGTTGACTGTCATGTTAAGTAGCACTACCAGTTTTAAAAAAATGTGGAGGTGGAATTTAATCACAGATGTATCCTTACTGAGACTGGGTTAGCTTCAGTGGGCCTTCCACTGTGGACACAACTATGAAAATCATTGTCTAAATATGATCTAGCATTTTCGTTTCCATCCAGGTGATTCCATGTACAGAAAACTCCAGTATCTTATTTCTAGCACTTGAAAGCCCCATTCTTTCTTTAATTCTCACCTACAATTAATTTTGAATGCTTACTAAACAAATATTTTACCCTCTTTTACACTTGCACAGTCCTCTGTTTAGATTTTCATTTTGATGGTCATCACTAGATACTGTGTGATTGTTTGTTTTTTCTTTCTATTAACCAGGGATAACATAATTCCAAGACTCTGTATGCAGTCTAGTTTATGGTATGCATAATATTACCATGAATGTAAAACTGTCATTATTTTCTCTTAAAAATATTAAATTTTTCATTATAATGGTTAATAACCTACATTATAATAATATAAAATAGAAAAATGCATCTTGGAAATAAATGAATTATCCATACATGAATAAACTTCATGTAAAAATTCTCAGGAAAAGTGATTATATTAAAAAATTTACAACTTATAAAACTAAACTATATATTGTTTTAGGGTACATTATGTACATGATACATTTATAAAGAATATCAAGATAATGACAAATACATCTCAAACAATGCCTACTTAATAGGTTAGTGAGAAAAGTTGGAATCTTGGGGGACATAGGAGGGAAATCAGAACAGCTTTGTTATATTTTCTTTGTTACTTTCATATATGAGTGCAAAAAAATTATGTGATTTTCAGCGTGTACTACCAAGTCCTGTACCTTTTCCTTTCCTATTATGTATTTTCCCTTTTCTAATCAGTTTCACTCCTACTATTGTATCTTTTTGTGAATATGGCCCACTGGAATTTACCTGGGATGCCTATTTTCTAGGCCATAGATGTCTTATCAGTGGGTAAATTGTTGAGTGAAGAAGCTCGCCTTCTGTTTGGCAACAACATTCAATAGTCTCTCAGGGAGTAGTAGTGTCTTAAGATATTCCGTCATCCATGATAAAATGTGAAAGTAGTGATTGTTGCATTTTTTGAAGCCTTCCATCCCCTTTCCTCCTGTTTATAATCCTTTGAAATTACAGTAAATATTACAGAGATTTACCTTTGAATATGTCATTAAGTGAGTTTGGAACTAGGATGCACTTATTAGGGAGTACACATGGTGTCTAACTTTCTGTGTCTGGGATACTTCACTCAATATTGCTGCAGTTAGTTCTAGGCTGAGGTAATCTTCTCATGACCAGAGGACATTGTTTTAAATCTAAGTGGTAGATATATGGAACCTTAATTATTAGAACTTCATAAAATGTGGGAGAAAAAAAATAACTTCACAGACTCAAATTTGCAACAAAATGACTCCTTCCTCTTTAACATTCTACTATGAGAAAGAAGAAGGGACTGAAAAGCAAACACTTTCATATTAAGAATTCAGTCAATGAGAGATTTGTTGGAGAAAAAATAACTAGCAAGAAAATCCTGAGTTTGAATCCTGAGTTTAAATTGTAGCGATTGGCAGTATCATTAGGACTTTAACCAAAGAGAATGGATATCCAGAATGATCAACATAGGTTAGTCAAGACAGTCACAGAATGAAAGTTCAAAACTGCTTCTTAGATGTCACCAGGTGGAAAAGAAATAATAGTACAATATATTCAGCAATCAAAGGCTGAAATAAAGATTTTGGAAAAGTCTGAATCTACAACATATATTGATTAATTAGAAAAACAAATTCACTAAACATAATGTTGGGTGAAATTTTACTACATTTATTTTTATCTTTTCAAAAGACAGCATAAGATATCACACCTTTGGTTCTGTATTTTTCTCATTGTTACAGAAATGTTTCTATATCAGAATATATAATCCACACAGCTGTTATTAATATTTTTAAGTAATGTCATTAGGTAAAACTGTAATAATTATATAACCAGTTCTGTACATTTTGCTTATCTTTAGATATTTACTGATGAAAAGGATGAAATGTTTATTGACATGCACATCTTTCTGTACTTTTCTTAGTCTTTCCGTAAGATAAATTCCTAAATATCTGACTGCTGCTGCATCACAGGGTATGTAATTTCTTTGTTTTTCTAGATTCTCAAAAAAAATGGTTCTAGCTAACTATGCCATCGCTGGCACATGAACATATGAGCTTCCTCACATCACGTCCTTTCCAATATGGGATGCCACCAATCATCTTCTATTATCTTTTGCCAAATAGAAAGGTCAAAATGTTATCACATTTTTTTTTACATTTCATTTATGTGCAACTAAATTTATACTCTTTTGTTTTAACAATTTTCAGATTTTCACATAATGTATATTTAATTTTTATAATAAGTATGCTATCCATATACACAGCAGTTTTGCGTAGCAAGTATTACCTCACAATCTGTTGCTTTTCTTTCACTGTTGTTGATGGTTATTCAAATTTTATAATGTTGACTCTGTAAGGAGTATTTCCCACTTTACCTCCTCCAGCCTTGTTATAAAGATACTAATATTCACCATGGAATCTCTTTCATTTGTATAGGCACTAAAATACATGTACATGTATATGAACATATATGAAGAAACTATCCCTATTCTTCCAACATTGGATATTTTGTGAAATACACTGTATTTAAATATTTTATATAACAGTATAATAAGGGCATTGTAACAAGACAGAATGAATCAAATTCATTATTTCATTATTTCAAAACATCCTAAGTATATGAGTATTCCACTATTTCATACTATTAGACTTCAATAGAAGTTGATAATTCTGTCACATTGCCATACATCATTCTCTTTTTCTCTACCCCTATGAGATTTTTAAATTTTATATATAATTTAAAATATTTTAAATATTTATATATAATTTAAAATATTTTATATTTAAATTAATTTTTTTAAAAAACTATTTATTTCTATTTATTTATTTATTTATTTGTCTGTTTGTTTATTTGTGTGTGTGTGTGTGTGTGTGTGTGTGTGTGTGTGTGTGTAAGAGGGCACTCACTGTGTATTCCTGTAGAGGATCAGGGTGACTTCAGGAATAATCCTGGATTGCTTCTATCTCTTTTTTGCTTCACTATGGATTTCCCGGGCTCTGCCCTCCAAAGTAGAAGTGCAGGCTGCTACCTTTTCTACCTAGTGTTTTTATGAGGCACCTGAGATCCAAACTCAGAACCTTCTGTTTGTGAGGCAGAGTCCTAATACCTGATCCATTGATACAACCCCCTATGATACTTGGGATCCTTTCTACCCCCATGAAATCTTGGTTCCTGACACTTTTCCACTTTCTCCTCACCTCCAGTTCTATTTTTTTGAGAAAACTTAATATAGTTAGCTATAGATTTAGCTAATCAATACAGTAGACAGTAGCCACATATAAATATGTGAAAAATTTTAGTCTGGATTGAATTGACATATACTGAAATACAAATTATTTGAATGTTTTCTGGAACTTAACAGAAAATAATGTAAAATATTTCATTTATAATATTTATGTGGACAACATATTGAAATGATATTTTAGACATTTAAATATCCTATATTATTCAGTTTCACCTCTTTATTTCAACTTTTGAAAACATAACTACTAGAAAAGTCTAAAATTATTTGTGCAGTGTTATTCCCTTTTTATCTGCAGAATCTAGGTCATAAGAAATTTACTGCAGTGACGTATACTTCCATAAGGCCTGGACATTGCTGACCTAACACTTCAGCATGGATAAGGAAATGTCTCAAGAAATAGTACACTTCCTTGAGAGTCTAATGAAAATTAATGTCAGATAAGAGAAGGGTCGCTTCTTTACTCAAGGATTTACCCATTAATAGGTGCTTCATTCTTCAACTGGTGCTTAGACTATTGCCAGTGCAGCCATTCCAGATGAAACCTACTGAGTCATACATGGAAAAAGATGTGAAAGACGTAAGTTGACTGGCAGGAGAGGAGGGGTGATGAGAATGGGCAGTAAGAGAAGAAAACACATAGATTCATTGTATTTATGTGTAAAAGCACTAAAGAATAAGGGAATAAAAAGAGTAGCTTCAGTGAATGCTACAAATCTCAGATAATACAAATGTATTGTTTTCCATATATATATTGTTTTCCTGCACATACATATCTATAATATATTGATTTTCCTACATACTTTTTTCTATGGATGTACACATGTGATTAAACAGATATAAATTAAGCATAAAACATGAACCATAACCAATAAGTAGATAGAAAAAAGTATAATGTATATTATAATATAATTATTTCACTTTTTAATGTAAAAGAAATTCTGAACAGTTTCTCTTTAGCACTCATGATTGGCAGCGTCACTATGCTTGTACATTGAAGCCATTATTAAGTAAGGGTAACATAATCACAATTTTGGAAATACCATCACACCTGATCTGATGAGAAAGATGAGCACTAAGTTACCAGTGGGCTTCAGGTATATATAGTACAGATATGCTAGAAAAAAGGTATGACTTATGACATGGAAAGATGTAAAGGAAATGAATGAGATTTGATCCCACCACTTAGAACAGCATCCAATTTAAAACATAATTTTTATGCTTAGAATGCTACATTTAATAATTTTGGAGGATGGTTGACCAGTTTCAATTCTGCAGAAAATAAATTAAGAATGAGGGGATTGGAGATAAGAGGGCCAGAGGGAGTTACAGAAAAACTCTAAGATTGTGGGAATTAACCCCAATGAAACCTCCTATGATACTAATATGTAAACAAACAAACAAACAAAGAAGCAAAGAAAACCCACTGTCTTTTAAAGAAAGGAAAAGAATGGGTGTTTCCTACACAGAGGAGGATAGAGTGAGGAAAACAGAAGGAACAAAAAGCCCTGAGCTGATCCACTTAGAACCCAGGTACGATATACTAGAAGTAGCAGGAATGTGACATTTCCTGATAAAATGTTAGTCAAAGAAGTCTCAAAGGCTCACAAACATTATAGGCTTTTACTGTTCTTGGGTGCTCGCAAAAAAAACAAAACAAAACAAAAAAACTGTCAGTAAGACCCTATTACTGAAGATGCAACACATACGGATCACAGAACATGGGTAAAACACCTCAACTAGATAGAACTGGTCTGAGAACTTCCTCCTTGCTGTATAGCATACACAGTACCAAGGAATACTGTAGAAGCTGCTGGGGGAAGAGAAACAATCACAGGCCTCATTAACACATGAGATCTGCAAGTTGCATTAAAAATCACAATGGCAGCAGGTAATCACCACTTTTAATAGTGGCATGAATATCAAGGAGATAAACAACAGCTTTGATTGAACTCAAGATTCGTTTGTCAGAATGGAACACATTCCTGTTACTGCTCACTAGAACAAGAACCTAAAAAAAGGGAAGGAAAAAGGGAAATAGGGAAAAACAACCAATGAACCTGTAAGTAGGAAGACAGTACATGAAACTGCTCTGTAAGTAGCCTTTATTATACCCATAGACTAGAAGAACACTTAATATCCAGCCTAGAAGTCCTCTGCTATAACAGATATAAAGGATCTCAAAACCACGATAGGATGTAGCCTAGGGCAGTAGAAGAGCAGTGAAGTAGACAGCAATGACCAGCCATAATGCAGAGTTCCAGCAACTCAGTAAGACTCACCCAGAATCAGACCAATCTAATTTCTCCCCATCTTAAGGCTTTGGGAGCATTCACAGAAGAGGCGATGGTGAGATTGTAAGAACCTAAAGATGGGAAGGTTCACCTTTGGACAAGACATTTCACTCAAGGCAAGACTGCTGCATTTAGGAACTCACTACAGTAAGACGTGTCCTTCCCAGACCTGCATAATGACTGACATATCAGCAAGCCTCCATAGACTACCTAGGAACTAAAGCAACATAAGAATTTACAGTGGAAACCTTGGAGACTAGAGCTAGATGAGTGAAGGAAAATGACCTTATTGGTGAGATGGCCTGAAGAGAGGCAACTTGGTATACCACAGAGGCCTGAACTCCCACAAGAGTGGAAAAGCCAGAGGGAACCCTGTGGTCCATAGAAGCATACAGGCAGGAGAGTAGGAAGGAGTAAGAGGGAATAATGAAAGGAACATAGAGAATGGGAGGGAGGGAAGGAGGGAAGCAGGGATAAGTATTTAATATGCTTGTGAAAGTAGTTGAATAAAAAAAAAGAATGAGTAAAACCCTGCTACTGTATTTCGAATAGGCATCTCTGTTCCAGAGTGCTATTACATTTCCCTAATAAAATATATTTTCTCTTCTAAGAATTGTAGGCATTTTATCCTACATGATGTGTATTTCCATTTAGATTTAATTACCTTCGAGAGTGCCAGGTTCATTACTTGTTATTTATTCTCTTATCTTGACGTCTTATTTTCATTTATTGTTAATTTTAAACTTCTTGCCAAATATTGTTTCTATTTGTACATAAGAATAACATGTTTTCTGAATTCTTTCATTTCTCAACCATCTTTCTCTGATTCAAGAGACTGATAGCCTCATCAGGCCTTAAGATACTTGATTCCAGTGTTTTTTTTTTTTTTTTCCACTTGGAAATTTCTAGAAGTTCTTCCATTTTATTAAAAAAAAAACCCGTTTTTGTTTATTTGTGTATGCATGTATGAGTATGTGTGTATCAGAGGGCACTGTGTGTCCCTGTGCAGGGGCAAGGGTGACTTTAGAAATGCTTCGCTCTAGGATTTCCCAGGCTCCACCTTCCACAGCCATAAGTGCAGACCTTCAACATTTCTGAGGGGTATTACTTTTATTGGATTCAGGATTCAAACTCAAGTCCTTCTGCTTTTGAGGCACAGTCTTAATTCCTGAGCGATTTTTCTGTTTTGCTTTTCCATTTTTTTTACATTCTGTGATATATGTGTGAGAAAACTACTAAATTTTACTATTTTTTTTAAATTTTTTTATTATTATTTATTCAACTGTGCGCATGTGCGTGTGTATGTGTGCGCGCGTGTGTGTCTGTGTGTGTGTGTGTGTGTGTGTGTGTGTGTAGAACCACAGACGAATTCGCGAATCACCATGGACGCCTCCACCTCCTTCTGCCCCGGGATTCACAGGCTCCGCCCCACCAGGACCGGAAACGCAGGCTGCCCCGCTTCCGCCTGGCGTCTATACGTGGAATCTGGGATCCGAACTCAGGACCTTCCACCTGCAAGGCGGAGGCTTAACCCCTGAGCCACCTCTCCAGCCCCTAAATTTTACTATTTTTATTGAAGATAATTTTGCATACCTACAAGTATTGTACTTTGCTAATTCCAAATATACATTTTATAAATAATTTCAACTTTCATTTTCTTAATTATGAAGACTACTTTTTGATATGTATACATAAGTGAACCTATTTTATCCTGTTTCTTTGGGTTAAGCAATTATTTTGTGGTATTTTTTTTAATTCATTTAATGATATAAAATGGTTTTGAAATCTATTTTCAGAGTTTCCTTTCTTCCTTTGTTCTTTCTCCCAAATTTTATTTTATTTTATTTTTTATCTTTGTTTTGTCATGTTAGAAACTAAATCTAGGGCTTCAGGCATATAAGGCAAGCATCTTACCTAAAGTTTTCTGAGAAAACTGGACACAAGTATTTTGAGGATACATTCCAAGCCTAATTTTTTCTGAGATACCATTTTTGTAGATTCTAAAATAATTTAAAATATTTTGATTTATTTTTATGTAATATTCAAGGTATTTTATTTTTCATTTTTTAATTTAATTTTATCATATTCTCTTTATTGTCCTTTATCAGTGCAACACAGTCAGAGAATATCATCGGTTGTATTCTGTTCTTGAGAGTTTACATAACCTTTCCTTGAAACAAGTCTCTTCATACATTTTTGTTAATGGTCGATAATCACAATACAGGAATATGTATTCATGTGTATTAATGTGATTATATGTATTTAAGTATATGAGCTTCGCCATTAAAAAAATCTTTGCTGGGCTGATTTTTGGCCTATGTACTTTCAAATTTTAAGAGAATTCTTTTCCACATTGACTACAGTGCTTTTAAGTTATGATTTACTTTTTACTTTGAATTGTATATACAATTAATAGGTGTTGGATAAACCAATAACTCAAGGTTCTACTTTTTTCTTTTTTTCATTTTTTAAATTTGCATGTGTGTAAGAGGAGACTGTGTGCTTGTGGAGGTGCAAGGGTGACTGATTTCAGGAATCATGCTTTGTCTTGCTCTGGAGTTTACCTGGCTGTCTTGCAGGGTCAGAAATACAGGTTGTTGCTATTTCTGCCTGCTGTTTTTACATAGCATCCCTGATTTGAACTTAGGACCTTTTGCTTGTGAAACAGAAGCTTAATCAATGAGCCATTTCTCCAGTCCATCCAGTTTTCTGCTTTTAATGATTTTATTTTGAATGCCATTCTATCTGATATTGGTATTTTTATTAAAATACCTCTTTAATGAAAATTTCCAAGCATATCTCTATCCCATTCGTTTATTTTGAGACATTTACATCATTTGCTTAATGTTTGTGTCTGCTGGGGTATATTCAGCTAAAATTTTAACGTGCAGTCTCTTTAATTGGAAATCAAAGATATTGACCTATTTTTTTGTTTTTATTCTTCACATGTGCATCTGTTCAGTATCAGACAGTACTGCAACTGCTCATTGACTGCTCTTAATGAGAGACTACACTGGATTATCTGAATATTCCCAGTATAATCACGAGTCCCTATAAGTAAAAAAGGGAGGCAGAAATTTTATGCGTGATGTTGAAAAAAGAGTCAAATTGATACAGTATTACTAGATTTGTAGTTGAGAAAGAGGTCATAAGCCAAGGGATACAGGCAGACTCTAGAAGCTAGAAAACACAGGAACAGATTCTTGCTCAAAATCTTCAAAAATTAACAAATTCTTGTTACATGTTTGCGTTTGATCTGCTGAGACTTATTCCAAATTTTAGATCTCCAAAACAATAAAAGTGAAATTCACTGTTATTTCAGGCTACTTGTAATATCTTACAGTCACAACATGAAATGAATACAATCTTGAAAAATATAGATAACACAGGATTTCCAAATTCTCAAAGGTCATGAATGCATAATCAACAACAGTTAATTAAGGGTTCAGGGAAAGGCCACTGGGTCTTTGTACGTCATCGGAGAGGAGGGCCCAGAGGAGAATCAGGCATGCACAAGAAAGGACTCTCTGGGAATTGGGGCGGGAGGCACTAGGGGATGGGAAGGGAGGGTGAGGGGAGGGGGAGCAGGGGGTTCGGGGGCAGGAGGAGGGAGGGAGGGAACTGGTGTACCTATTGTTTGTATGAGCTGAAATAATAATAAAAATGTATAAAAAATAAAATAAATATTCCTTTAAGATAAAAAAAAAGAATTATGGAAGGGAAAAACATATTATCCTATTATTTATCCTTATTTGCATTTCCTTTGGTTTTGAAATGGTCTTTACTCCTTCATCTGCCTGTCTCAGCAATTTGAATAGTGACTGTTAAATTTATTCTCTATCTTCTAATCTAAATGAACAAATATCTCATTTATAATGCTCCATTCCTCCTTTGGGGTTGCCTGTTGACTTTATGGACTATTCCCCCAGTGACCAAGATATTTTGTTATAGAAAACAGTGAAAATTTTCAGAATCTAATTAAATCAATATTATTCATATGTGGGACAGTGACTTAAGATTCTCTAAGTGGTTTTGTTTTCTAGTGGGAGACTATACCATAGACTTGACTCTTAGAAATTATTCTTCAGTGATGGGAAGAACAGGCTGACTATATATACATGGGAACATTAGTGGCTGAGACCAGGGATAAGACTACATGTCATTCTTCAGTGTGCATTATGTAAGTGGGCTCTTATTCTACTTGTATGAAATCATACAAGGAGCAACAGAGTATAAGCCACCAAATAGCTAGATACTTTGGCTATAGAGGCTATAATGCCTCAAGACAGCTTTGGGGCAACTACATGAACGGATAATTGGGCCCATGAGCTGTAAGAACAACTTGTACCCACACCATTAAACAACTCTAATTCATTCTGAATCCAGCAGAAATACCATTCTCTGTTTTTATAACATAGATTCTATAAAACTTATAAATATGGGGAGAAAATTTAATGTAATGTTGGTTAGATTATCTCATATCACAGAGTACTAATAAAAAGTTTTATATTATAGAAATATATTTTAATAATGTGCTTAAGGATAATTATTCTTTGAATTATTATCACAAAAGAAATCTTTTTCTACACCCCCTTCAGTATTATGACTGAATTTTCTCTTCTAACCTATATTAGGTTAATAAATGACTTAGATTATAAAAACTACAGTGAATTATAGACTTACTAAAAAATGGACATCGAAACTGAATTGCATGGCTTTATATGGGTAGAATGTAATTGTCATTATGAATTTCTTATTAGTTATGCGGTTTATGCTTTATATGCATACTTGAGGGTTTTTATGTTACATATCTGGTATGTTTTACTTTTACCTACATAAGACCAAAAGCATGTATTTATGTATTTGTTGCCAAGTATAATACTGTAATATTCTTGTTGTCTAACTAGACAAAATCCTAGAAAGGAAACAAATAAAAAGCAAATAGTGATTTGACTCTAGCTAAAGCTATCACATCAATAATTTAAAAGCTTATAACTGAGTCTGAATTTTCAACATTGAATAGTGACTTCAGAATTGGAAGAGGATTTTCATACTATCAGGTCCATTGGCTCAAATTCATTCATGAACTAGATAAGTATAGAAATGAATGAAATCATTCATGTAACAACATGGATTGGAAGGGAGTAGACCTCGGAGTCCCAGATAGATAAGCCAGCATTATCTAGGTAAAGAATGAATTTAATTTTTTAAAATAATTTATTTATTTATTTTATGTGTGTGTCAGAGGACACTGTGGAGAACCAAGGGTGACTTTGGAAATCATACTGGATTGCTTTTACCTCCTTGCTTCACTCTGGGATTTCCCAGGATCCACACAGCAGGGCTGAAAGTGCAGACCACTCCCATTTCCATATAGTATTTTTACATGGGACCTGGGATCTGAATTCAGGACTGTCTGCTTGCAAGACAGAGTCTTAAGCCCTGAGCCATCTCTCCAGCCCAAGAGTGACCTTTAACTCGAATATTACTGCTCATCTTTAGTTGGTCATTGGAGTGCGGGAATACAGGCCCAAGCTTTCTAGATTTTCCAATATTTTAGGACAAGTTGGAAATCAGCAACTTTACCAGAAAACTCTTTAAAACTTGCATTAGTCTTTTTCCCCCTTTTTAATTCTTGGATAGTTTCATAGATAAATGCAATGGTTTTAAGTCATTTCACACCAAATTACATCATACCATCTACCTCTTTCTCCCATTGAAATTCATCTGTTTTCCACCTGGTCTGCCTTCTATTTTTCATGCTAATTTCTGTGGCTAAACCAATGACTTCCATTTGGGTTACGTGAGTTAGCATGTGTCTGGACCTTTGCTGGAAAGTTTGTCTAGAAAAAGAAATTATCTAAGTAATTATTCAAAAAACTTCCCTCATAAAAATAGAGTAATAGAGTGCAATGTGGACATTTATTTTCCATTTTATTCCTTTATTAGTATTAGCAAATACAAAAAATATTGGAATAACACAGAACATTGGGAGACTATGAACTGTGCATTGATTATGCAAAGTTACATTACGGTAATTAATCACTCTTCATCCAAACATATGTTTATGGGACATGTAGCTGTCGAGGGCCAAGAGTGACATCAGGAATCATCTTAGGTTCCTCTACCTCTTTATTGCTTTGCTATGGGGTTTCCCATACTCTGCCTTCCAGGACCAGAAATGCAGGTCACAACCCTTTCTACCTGGAGTTTTTATGTTGTGTCTTCAATCTGAACTCAGGTCCTTTTGCTTGAAAAGCAAAGAGTTTAACCCCTGAGGCAATCTCTACAGCCCCATATACATGTTATTCTACATAAAAACTTCAGATTTTTATATGCTCAAAAGAAACTTGAATGGAAGTTTAAGGGTCTATACAATGGAAGATATCATAAGTCCCAGAAAAGAAAAACTGAGAGGTAGATGAATTTTTAAAAGGAATGGTAAATACCTTAAAGAACATCTGAACAGATTAAATCAAATTTGAAAGATGAAGATTTTTACCAGTGAGGCAATTATATGTTCCATATAGTCTTAAATTTTACTCTAAAGATGAGGTTTAAGATTTTGTGCAGAACCACAATCCAGAACTTCAGAGACTCTATATCAAGCGCATAGAACTAGGCCAGCCTAATCTCTCCCCATCCTGAAGCTCAAGGAAATTTGCGGAGAGGGGGCGGTAAGAGTGTAAGAGCACAAGGATGAGAGGAGCAGTGATATGCAAGATTCTCAACACTAGTTAGGGCCGAAGCAATCATAATAGGACTTTGCATGCCCTGCGCAATGTCCAACACACTATTGACCTCACAAAGTCTAGCATCTGCTAAAGGCACCAAGATCCTTGGAGGCAAGGGATTGACAGCCACAGTAGTGTTCCTATGCTTAAGGGGAACACGAGAAAGGGTTCAAGGAAATGCCACTGGGTCTTTGTACGTCATCGGAGAGGAGGACCCAGTGGAGAGTTAGGCATACACAATAAAGGACTCTCTGGGAATTGGGGGGGAGGCACTGGGGGATGGGGAAGGAGGGGAGGGGGAACAAGGGGTTCGGGGGGAGGAGGAGGGAGGGAGGGAACTGGTCTACCTATTAAGTTTGTATAAGTGGAAATAATAATAATAAAAAAAGATTTTGTGCAGGACGGCCTTAGTAATTTGGAAGACATGTATGTGTCTCTATATCTTTCTCTTCCTTCTCCTATTCTGTGCCTCCATATCACATTCACCTTCTTAAAATATCCTCTAATGATCATATTATACTTTTACATTATATTTAGTAAAGGTATCTCATTGTTTTAAAATTTTTTTATTATTATTATTTATTCAACTGTGCGCATGTGCACGCGCGCGTGTCTGTGTGTGTGTGTGTGTGTGTGTGTCTGTGTATGTGTAGAACCACGGACGAACTCACGAACCACCATGGACGCCTCCACCTCCTTCTGCCCCGGGATTCACAGGCTCCGCCCTACCAGGACCAGAAGCGCAGGCCGCCCCCGCTTCCGCCTGGCGTCTATACCTGGGATCTGGGATCTGAACTCAGGACCTTCCACCTGCAAGGCGGAGGCTTAACCCCTGAGTCACCTCTCCAGCCCTGGTATCTCATTTTTTAACACACTGAACTCAAAGTATTTACCTTGATGTTGAGGTCGTTTCAATGTGGTATTGAATCATGTTTTTTTTTTTTCTCTATTCATCTTAAACATATCTTCCATGTCAATCAAGATACTTTCCTTTCCTACTACAAAAATGCCAGGTATCCTCTCTGGCTTCCTCTGAATTGTCTCAGATTCTCCAGGTTGTCTTTTCCATTCTGACTCTTTATATTCTCACTATCCTTTGTGTTATAGGACAAGTTTCGTTTACATTATGAAGGCTTTCTCAGTCTGTTATCTAATTGATCTTTCCCATTTTCAATGTCCTAAAATATTCATCTTCCTTCTCAGTGCGACATTTGTTTTAAAAATATAGTCTTGTCATTGTTTAGCTACTTTATGAATTACAGTCCCATAGAGTACCCGAGACAATTGTTTATGTCTCTTATATTCCCTGGGTTTCTAACTAGGTGCTAGGCACTTGGTTAAGGTATAATAAATATTTGCTCACTGCTAAGTGATTTCTAGTGTTTCCTAGTAGGCTGGGTCTATATACACTATCAATTCTGTCAACAGAGACTCTGAAAATTCTACCGGAGATTATGTCTGCATAAAAATAAACCTCTGGCATAAATTGTGATAACTGCCACCAGGGAATTCACCTGCAAGAAAGGGACCTCAGGCATATTTCTTGGTGCTCTAGGAGGCTTTCATTCTAGCTTTTCTGGTGTCATAATTCAGCGAAGCTATGTGCTAATGTGATGATGTGTGTCCCTCAAACAGTTCATTTTAAATCTTTTCCTTCTTAGTTTTCTGACATGGCTTTAGCATTTAAAATTCAAATAGGCCATGTACCAGAATTACCACAGATTGCAAATTTGTAGAAAACTGCATATACTCTGAGCCTTAGACTGTTTTAGGTTGTTATGACAGAATATACAGATGAAGAAATGCTTGAATGCTAGAAGTGTCTCAGCACATTGTTCTGGATGCAAGAAGGAAATGGACACTGCACTAGCATTTGGAGAGCGCTTTCATGCTGCTTCATCCAGGTGTTTGGGAGGCAGAAGAACCAGTAGTTTCATTAGACAGAGAGGGCCAAATTCACTTTTAAACTAGTTATCATAGATGTAATCATTGCATTACTTATGCACAAGGGCAAAACCCTCAGCTCCTCATCACTTCTAATGATTACTTGTAATACAATCACAACGAAAATTAAACTTCAACTTCAGGGTTTTTTACCTTGATGCTGAGATATGAAAATGAAGGCCTTGCACAACCAAGGAAATGTTCTCTTTCTGAACTTTATATTCAAAACCATGACCGTTATGGTTTGAAATGTGTCTCCACAGTCTCATGTGTTTGGAAAGGTCATGGCACCTTTGAGAGGTGAAGCCTTGCTGGAGGAAGGTGGTCACAGGGGGTGGGCCTAGACTCCTGGACAAGTCTGCTTTTGAAGCAGGCAGTCTTGCAGCTCTGTCTCCTGGATGGATGGATGGATGGATAACCTAGGCCTCTTCCAGCTTCTGCCTTCAGACATCCCACATCTATCATGAAAGACTGTATCTCCTCTCTGAAACCGTAGGCTGAATAAATCTCCCGTTATTCCTTAAATTACTTGATTTAAGGTGTTCTCTCACAGCAACAGATGAGAGTAACTTGCTGTGTAACGCAAACTAGCTTTGAGTTCATTATGTATCACAGTATGAGCACAATTCATATTCTTTTCTAACTCCGTATCCCAAGTAATTGATTATAGGCATATGCCATTATCTTGGGCAACTCAATGGGTTTTAGAGAGGATATTTACACTACAGAACTCTAGGAACAACATCAGTATTTTATTTATTTTTTATTTTTTTAAACATTTTTTATTATCTCCGCTCATACAAACTTAATAGGTACACCGGTTCCCTCCCTCCCTCCTCCTCCCCCCGACCCCTCTGCTCACCCTCCCCTCACCCCTTCCTCCCCACCCCCCAGTGCCTCCTCTCCCCCAATCCCCAGAGAATCCTTTAATGTGCATGCCAAACTCTCCTCTGGGTCCTCCTCTCCGATGACATACAAGGACCCAGCAGCATTTCCCTGAACCCTTTCCTTTGTTTTGCGGAAGAGGGGGTGGTAAAAGTGTAAGAGCACAAGCATGGGAGGAGCAGTGATATGCAAGGTACTCCACACAAATTAGGGTGGAAGCAATCATAATTGGACTTTGCATGCCCTGCACAATGTCCAACACACTATTGACCCCACAAAGTCTAGCATTTGCTAAAAGCACCAAGATCCTTGGAAGCAAGGGATTGACAGCATCAGTATTTTAAAGAAATACATTTTCCTGTGAAAACTATTCTCAATGTTAAGTGGTTTTATTATAAAATAGTGGAGTAAGGCCAAGGTTTTAAGTAAAAAAAATGCACCTAATGTAAAAAATTAAAATCTGTGGTCTCAAACTCTGAATTTTTCTCTTTGGACAGAGCTTCTCTTCTTGTAGTGTTTTCTTCACTTATATTGGTCAAGCTAAGCCATAAACTCTAATTCCCAGACCCTTGTCTATTCTTAACACACAGAGAGAGAGAGAGAGAGAGAGAGAGAAAACACATGATTCATCAATCTCCATAGCTAGACTGCAACATGCATTCATGTACTTCACATTTCTCAAATGTGCTTCTTTATTGCTTAGATTTTCTTATTTCTTCATGCTTACATTCTTTTCAGGATGAAAAAGTATAAACTTAATAAATAACAACAATTGTTATTGCTATATAAATATAACTGAATACAGATTGTCATTGTGCACTGTGCCTTCCTGTACTTACTGAAGAACCTCATGATAGCGGCTCTTAAGCTTACACTATTCTGCTTTCACTGAGACTCTTTTCAAAATGCTTATCTCTTTTCAACTGTGATCATATATTAATTTTAAAGACCCCTGCTTTGTACCCAGTAGATACTCATAGGATGCCTATTCACCTGATAACTTGTGTGCACTTTGTCCACATCACTTGAGTCCTTAAGTGTTACAATGCTATGCTTGCTTCATTTATACTTTCTGCAGGACCATTGTAAGGGGGCTGCACACTGTGGAACCTAGTAAATGTTATAAGGAGAGTTAAGCATATGACTGAAAGAATCTTTTGAAGCCTACCTCTCAAGTATCTACAATATGGCCAAGAGCACCCAAAAGAAGAACAGGGAAATGTGAGCAGCAGAGCTTATTAAAAAGGATCTGGGCCTGAAATAACAATTTCCTGTAGAATGAATTTTTCTGTGTGCTTAGGTTATGTGTTAATTCTCTGAACTGCATAAATCATGTAGATATTAAACAACATTGGAGCATCAAACAGTCCTTTCTAGGTAGGAGAACTACACATTATGAATAGAAATAAGGGAGGAAAAAGCCAATCATGTGGTGACTAGCAGTCCCAGCAGCAGGTGTCTTGACTGAGGGTGGACCCTAAGATTATTGGAAAATGCAAAAAATGGAGAGGCCTAAAGCTGTCAAAGGAGAAAGCTGCAAAACTCCATGCAAATGAAAGACGGCTTTCAACTTTCATACCAGCACTTAGTAGGAAAATATTAAATTTGCCAGAACTGTTTAAAAATCCTTCTAAGAACATATTTTCCCTTAGAAAAATCTTCCTAATAATAAAATAAAAAAGTCAGCATTAATATCTATACATTTTAACAGAATCTAAAGGCTAACTAGGGAGGGTAGACAGCCAAAGCTCTTTTTTTAAAGTAACGGTGGCCAGGAAAGAAGATGATGGGTTGTAAGGATTCACCACCTAGAAAAGGGAGTTACCTGGGGAGTGACAGCTGCCACAGGAAAAGTAGAACAAACACACCTGCTGTCAAGCACACCTGTTCTTTTCATGGAGAGAAGGCAAAAGGCTGAAGCAGCAGAAAATGCCCAAAAGCAGTATAGCATGTCTTTTGTAACCCTTAAATATTGTCCCTGACTTCTCTTCAGTATTTTCTTGGTAGAGCAAACTGCACAGTTGCCACATAAGACTCCATTCAAGTCATTCAAATTTTATCACTTCTCAAATTGACTTTCTGGCAGAAAGAAGAAGATTCCTTAAAGGCTTGAACAGAAGAAGGAAGGTAAATATTTTATCAGAGCTACCCTGAGAAAAATGGGGGAGGGAAATTATCATGTGCATATTAAACTATTAAAGATATTTGATCTCAGGTTGCGGGAACCCCGGTGGGATTGGTAAGGCACATAAAGGTTTGGATATTTGGGTGTAAAGAATCTCTCTCTCTCTCTCTGTCTCTCTCTCTGTCTCTGTCTCTCTCTGTCTCTCTCTCTCTCTCTCTCTCTCTCTCTCTCTCTCTCTCTCTCTCTCTCTCCCTCTCTCTCTTTCTCACTCTCAGACTATCCAGAAAGTTCTACAAACAGAAATTACTTATTTGGCATTTTAAATATGGATGGTCACTTATGAACGTGTTATCATTTCTGGTTCTCCAAATTGGCTACCTAGTCATTGATGATTGTAAAAGTTGAATTCTCATCTTGCACAGTAACCCAAAGAGTACTACAGCCCTATGAAAATAAATCAGACCAAAAGGGCAAGATAGCTCTGTAACAGATTACGTATACTAGCTTTGTAAAAGCTCACAATGCCCTACAGGAAAGCCTGCCACCAGCAGATAAGCCAAACTAGAGTTCATTATCAGTGGCAATATTTTGCCTTGCCTTGTAAAAAAAAATGATATAGTAAGGGATGGAACTAATTGAGGCAGTGGCAATAACAAAACAGAAAGAATTTTAAGTGCAACTTGTGTAGAGTTCAAAAAGGGACTTTAAAAATCCAATATTTTTGAGCACCTACTAGGTACTCTGCATTACATATTGTAAGAAATTTGTGAGAGCTCTATATCAGTATAATTAAAAGTATTTCAAGTCACTCTTTTTAAAGAACTTACCATTTCATTGGGGAGACAAACTTTATGACCAATGCTTGAGCCAGTAAGTAGTCAACTACAGAACTGTGAATGTCAGATAGTAAAAACTGTAAGAGCTCACAGAGGACAGTGAGAAATATATGTGGAATCCGGAAGTGGTGATGGGAGAATTGATCAAAGGGGGGAAGACTTTCATTAGACCTTGAGGACAGACAGGATTTGAAAAAGCTTGAAGAAATACAGAAAGAATGCATATAACTAAGACTTAGGAAAATATGTTATTACAAAAACAACATTGGCTTCAGCCACCATCACTATGTTTGCCCCTGGGTGTAACAATCAGTATACATATTCTTATTAACATGAAAAGTAAAGTCTCTAGAAAGTAAAGAAAAGTAAATCATCACACTTCACATAAGGTTTTCCTAAACATGTATATTATACACATGCAAAAATAATTTTTAAACATGTTTAAAATAAAATAAAAGTAAATTTTTTACTTCATTAAATTTCAGGCCTGTCTGCATTCTGAGAATCTAGAATAAGAAAATTCCCAAGAGGTGCCTCCGAATGGGTACCAGAAAACAGTCACTACATTTGCTGAATTCATACTCAAAGAAATCACAAATTCTGTTTTAAAATAGTCACAGGAATAAAATCTTGAAACCAAATTCTCCAACTTTATAGCTCTGAATCTTGATTAGTCTTCTAGTTGTGGCAGAAAAAAATTAATCTCTGGTTTCATGATGTATAGATCCCTAGATTGTTCTGGAGTGGCAAGGTTAATTAGATTTTTCCCTTTTCTTTTTAACTACCCATATGCTCATGAAGGTGCTATTGAAAACTGCAAAATTCAAAAGGTTTGTAGCCAAAAGACAAGAAAAGTCAGAGAGAGAACAATTGGAAAAGTTCTCTTTCAACAGTGCAATGTGGTAAACATCTGGTCACCATCAACTAAACAGAGCATGTCAATGACTTCAAGGAGGATAAATAAACCTAAAAGCTAATTGAAAGTTTCCAGAAGAATTTTTTGTTATTTTAGGTTTACAGACATTACTTTTTACCTTTTAAAGTAGAAAATATCAATAAATACTATGAAAATAAAAATAAGAAAGTAGGAAATATCTATTCTTTTTTTTCTCCCACTTTATTTTTTTCTTAATCAAGGAAAATATCTATTCCTAATATGGAAAAAAAGTTCTAGAATCCCTATGAAGTTACTACAGGCTGAAAATTTGTCCAATTTTAACAGGCTTTTTTAGACATTTCTTATCAGTAAAAGCATGCAAAAAGCACATTGATTTAAATTAAAATTTGGAAAGGAAAATTTTAAATAATTTAAAATAAGCTTTAAAGGAATCCTCTAACTGCACCCATTTATAATTCAATAATTGGAAATCATTCTTATATTTATTACAGGATTAAAATTTGACTGTATTTTATTTACTCAGTTAAAATTCTAGTACATTTTAGGGCCATTTTTCATATTTTAGAATTTATATAGCAGTGAAATACATACACTATTTGATAGAATTTGTTTTCCAAAGAAATATTTTTACTATATCCTAGACTTATTTATTATGCTAAAATAATATTTGCATATGGTAAATATTTCAAAGTAAAAAGTGTTTAATCATTTATATATGCTCAGTTTTTATATATATTTTACATGTGATTAAAAATGGAGCTTTCTTCCATCCTTCCCTCAAGTGCTACTCTGTGGAAATAACAATTAAAATTCAGTGTATTTATGTTTGTAAACAAAGAAACATATTTTGTGTGTGCATACTTCTTTTTATATATCTATAAAATATAATGTGTGCATAATTATGGATATTTCTATACAGATAACATTTTCATTAAAATTTCGGAGCTTGACTCATAAACTGTTCTGTTTATTTGCATTGACAAAATAGCATATTGGACAGGCATCATGTTATAGTCATTCTATTCAAGAACTATATCATTGAAACAATTATTTTTTAACAGTCCATACTGATAGAGACTTAAGGCAGCAGTAGTGTGTATTTGTCAGATATCACCATAATTGTCCTCCAGAGAGATTGGAGTTTGGAGAACAATTGTGGTTATATCTGTCCTTTGATTTTGAAGTATTTCAGGGCATAATTTGTTGTGTTTCTTAAAGTTTTAAACTTAGTAAGGTTTAGGAGGGCCAAAGGAAAAGGAAATGATTTATTATTTACTTTGGTACTCATGAATAATATGTATATGGCTTGTGAGTAGGTGCTTTTCCTAACTTTACTGTTAGAAACAATGGTAACAGAACAGATAGAAAAATCCATTGTCATTCTAGCAAAGGGTAAGAATGGTAGAAAGGAAAGGACTGTGAGGAAACCTTATGGAGTTGAATTCTGAGTAGTCAAGTCTTTCCTCTTGTAGCCCCAAAACATTGGTATACTCAATGGAAAAAATAGAGATGTGTAAATGGTTTAGCAAGTAAAAACAATGCAGTCACAACAATTGTGTTGACATCGTCTTTGAAATGGTTACTTGCATATTACACAATCCTATTTTAATTCTTTGAATTACTTGATAAAGTAGTCTTCTAAATTGTTATTGTGAGAGTTACCAAATTATAAATGAGAATTTGAGGGTAGTGAAACTTCTGAGAATAAGAGCATATCTTGAAACACTCACGCAGTCAAGAAGATAAAATTATTTTAGAAGCCCATTTAGCATTTCGGATATTGGTAATAAATTTGCCAAATTTGAAAATGAAAAAGTTCAAGTGAAAAGTTGCAAAATTAGTGAATTGGGCAGGTAACTTCTGTCAGAATCCAATTTGCCATCTCTAAATCTGTGGACACTAGACAATTTCTAATGTCCCTTCATTTTTTTAGTTCTAATGTTGTGGACATATTAAGTAATCATATTATATTAAGATAAAAATATCCTGGTCATGCACAAATAATATTTCAAAATTTCATATTTTTATTCAGTATCAGTATACTTTTATCCAAGTATATCTAAGCTCTTCTCATTGTTTATGCTTACCTACATTGCAATTTTGAATTTCATTCACGTGTCATGTCAAAAAATCCTTCCTTCACTTCTTCTTCTAATCACCTATTTAAGTTAAATGTTACTCCTGCTGTTCTCATCACAATGTATTTTAAATTATCTTTTTCTCAAATCCACTTTTCCAAACTTGATTATAATAAACCCCTTAATTTGCTTTAATTGTGCCTTTGTATTCCTACTGCTTAGTCACAATAGTTTCCGCATAACAGAGATTCATCAAATGCTTGCTGAATTAAATTATGACCATCAAACCTTTTTAGTTCAATTATTCTTACAGCAGAAACTTTTGAACTTGTTGCATCATTGGACGATAAATATGATTTTATATTTTTAGATGTCTTATGGGCTTCTCAAATGAGCATGTTTAAAACTGACTTCTTGATTTCCAGCATAAAACCTGTTCATTTCTTGGCCTTCTTCACATTAGTTAGAAACGTGAATTTTCTTGATTCCTCTTTCCTCTCTGTCTCTCTCTATTTCTCTCTGTCTCTGTCTCCATTGAACATAATTGTAAATAGAAAGTCATATAATAGGTCATATTTCCTAAATGTATTTCACATTAGTCTACTTCCCTTCTGGAATTTTGCACTTTTCTACTCTTTTCTGCATTCTTTATCCAGACAATTGTCAGAGATATCTGTGTGTGTGTGTGTGTGTGTGTGTGTGTGTTGTATATGGGTGGTTGTACAAGTGGCGTGCAGGTGTGTGTCCAAGAGGTCACTTAAGTGTGGGAGTCTGTGGAGGTCTGAGGGTGACATTTGGAAAAACTCTATTGCTCTACCTCTTTAATGCTTTGCTCTAGGGTTTCAAAAGCTCTACTTTCTAGAACTGGAATTGCAGGTCACCACCACATCTCTCTGAGATTTTTACATGGGATCTGTGAATCCAAATTCAGGTCCTTTTTCTCTTGAGGCAAAGACTTTAATCTCTGAGCCACCTCATCAGCCCCAAAATACCAAACACACCAAACTCATCTTAGAGACTTGATATATGCTTATCCTTATGTCTGCAATGATTGGTCCATGAATCTTTCCTTATTTGCCTCTGTTTCCTTTTCTGTCTCTTTCAATAAACATTTACTGATCCCTTTCATCCCACCCCACTCCGCAGGTCAGGACGCACGCGCGGTCCAGCCGGGCCTCACCCCGCGACTCTAGGTAAGCCCCGGCCGCACCCGCCCACCAGAACCCCAGGTCAGCCCAAAGGGACCCAGCTCCAACTCCCGCCATCCAGCCTGAGCCGCGCGCGCAGGGCCTAGGGACTAGGAGGACCTCCCCCTGCACCTGGACCCCACCCCAGCTGCCCTCCAGTTAAATAGCTCCACGTGGACACTCCCATACTCCCATTCCCCACCCAGCTCCACTGGTCCGGATGCGCGCTTGGTCCAGCCGGGCCTCACCTGTGACCTAGGTAAGCTCTGTCCCTGCCCACCCCCAGAACCTCAGGTCAAATAATTCAGTTTAGTGAAATTGAAAGATCTTAAGAGTTAAAACGACAATGCCAAAGTCAAAGTGCAAATCCATGAGAAGCAACACTCAAGTAAACAAATTTCCCAATGAAGAAATTAATCCCATAATGTTAGACTCCAACCAGAACAAACCCGCGGAAAAAGGCCAAGAAAGCCTAACCCAGGATAACGACTTTCAAAATATGATCATTACCATGTTCAATACTATGAAAGAGGAAATCCGGGAGGAATTACATAATCGACTCAATCTCTTTGAAGAGGAACACAACAGACATTTGGAGGAGTTGAGAAAAACAGTGCAAGAAACAAAAAATGGCATAGAGCAGTTAAAACAGACTCAAGCAGAGTTTAAAACTGAGCTACAAGACAAGTTATCTTCAACCCAGAACTCCACAGAGAGTCTTATCAACAGAACTAATGAAGCAGAAAACAGAATTTCAGACCTTGAAGATAAAGTGGGAGTACTAACTAACCAGCTCAATGGAAGAGGTTGTTAAAGCCAAAAAGATACTTGAGAGAAATATCCAAGAGATATGGGACACCCTGAAGAAGCCTAACATGTGTATTCATGGAATACCAGAGCAAGAATCTCAAAATACCACCCCTGAGAAAATTTTTCAAACGATCATCAAGGAAAACTTTCCTCATCTAAAAAAAGAGAAGCCCATCCATATACAAGAGGCATTCCGCACCCCAAACAGATACGACCAAAACAGAAGCAAGCCACAGCCAAAAATAGCTAAAACACCCCACATTCAAGATAAAGAACTGGTGCTGAGAGCTTCAAGGGAGAAAAAAACAGGTCACTTTTAAAGGTAAACCTATTAAAATAACAAATGACTTCTCATTCGAAACAGTAAAAGCAAGAAGAGCTTGGAGAGACATACTTCAAGTATTGAATGAGAAAAAATGTCAACCCAGGCTGATTTACCCCGCAAAACTATCAGTCATGATCGAGGGATAAAGAAAAACTTTCTAGCACAAAGACAACTTGAAGGGATACATGTCCACCAAACCAGGCCTTCAAAAAATGCTAGAAATGATACTCAAGCGTGAAGAAAAAAACAGGCATATCCCGGAGAACAGAAGGCAAGTATAACACCATTAAAAGCGAAGCAATATACTTATAAAAACTACTAAACATAATAAATGTCTGGAATTAAAAATAGTTCCTCCATTATAACACTAAATGTTAATGGAATTAGTTCACCAATCAAGAGACACAGATTACAAACTTGGATTAAATATCACGATCCATCAATCTGAGCCTGCAGGAAACCCATCTCACCACAAAAGATAGGCACGCTCTAAAAATAAAAGGCTGATCAACAATCCTACAAGCTAATGGAAGCAGAAAACAGGCAGGAGTAGCCATTATGCTATCAGACAAAGTGGACTTCAAACCAAAGAAAATTATAAGAGACATGGATGGATACTACATTTTAGTCACAGGTACAATTCACCAGGAAGACTTCACAATACCGAACATATATGCACCCAATACGGGCCCCTACACATTCATTAAGAAAACCCTACATCGTCTAAAGCAAGAAATCAACCCCCAAACGATAATTCTTGGGGAATTCAACACCGCCCTCTCAACATGGGATAGATCAACAGGTCAAAAGCTTAACAGAGACACTTTGGAACTTAATCAAACCCTGAAAGAAATGGACCTTACAGATCTCTATCGAACTTTTCACCCACGCACCAAAGAATACACATTTTTCTCAGCAGCACACGGAACTTTCTCCAAAATAGATCACATACTGAGCCACAAAACGAATCTAAACATATACAAAAAAGTTGAAATTCTAACCTGTGCCCTATTATACCACCACGGCCTAAAGCTGGACATCCACAACACATCAAACAAGAGAAAATACACTAACTCCTGGAAACTTAACACTATGATTCTGAATGAGAACTGGATTCAGGAAGAAATTAAAAAGGAAATTCAAGATTTCCTGAAAGTGAATGATAATGAAAATACAACTTACCAAAATCTCTGGGACATAATGAAAGCTGTCCTAAGAGGTAAGTTCATAGCTCTTAATGCCTACATCAAAAAAATGGAAACATCAGAAATAGACAACTTAACAATGCAGCTTAAAGCTTTAGAAAAATTAAAGCAATCTGATCCCAAAAGTAGTAGAAGAGAGATTAGCAAAATAAGGGGAGAAATATCTGAAATCGAGATTAAGAAAACGATAGAAAAAATCAACCAGTCAAAAAGCTGGTTCTTTGAAAAAAATCAATAATATTGATACACCCCTAGCTAAATTAACCAAAAGCAAGGGAGAGAAAACCCAAATTAACAAAATTAGAAATGAACATGGAGTTATCAATATGGATACCCAAGAAATCCAGAGAATTATAACATCATATTTCAAAAACTTATACTCTGTGAAGTTTGACAACACAAAAGAGATGGATGAATTTTTAAGTAAACACAACTTACCTAAATTGAATCAGGAAGTGGTGAATTATGTAAATAGTCCTATAACATATAAGGAAATTGAGGATGTAATCTCCAGTCTTCCCTCCAAAAAATGTCCTGGGCCAGATGGATTCAGCACAGAATTCTACCAGACATTTAAGGAGTTAATAACACCAATACTCCTTAAACTGTTCCATCAAATAGCAAAGGAAGGAACACTACCAAATTCCTTCTATGATGCTAATATCGTCTTAATCCCAAACCTAATAAAGATTCACTTAAAAAAGAAAACTATAGGCCGATCTCTCTGATGAACACAGATGCAAAGATTCTCAACCAAGTCTTAGAAAATCGGATTCAAAAACATATCAAAAAGATCATTCACGGGGACCAAGTAGGCTTCATCCCTGGCACACAAGGTTGGTTCAACATACGCAAATCAATAAATGTAATTCATCATGTAAACCAGTCCAAAGTCCAAGACCACATGATACTCTTGATAGATGCAGAAAAATCCTTTGACAAAATCCAACAGCCTTTTATGATCAAAACGCTAGAGACTGTAGGAATGAGAGGAACCTTTATCAATATAAAGAAAGCTGTATACAACAAGCCCACAGCAAGGATTATGCTCAATGGGGAACAATTGGAAGCATTCCCACTTCAATCAGGAACTAGACAAGGCTGTACACTCTCACCACTTCTATTCAATATTGTACTTGAAGTCTTAGCTGAAGCCATAAGACAAGAGAGGGACATAAGAGGGATTCAAATCTGCAAGGAAGAAGTCAAACTATCCCTATTTGCAGATGACATGATCTTATACCTGAGTGATCCCAGAAACTCCACCAGGAAGCTCCTGGAACTAATTGAGAAGTTCAGCAGGGCGGCAGGATGCAAAATAAATGTGCAAAAATCAGAGGCCTTCCTATATGCCCAGAATGAAAGAAGTGAAAAAGCCTTGAGAGAAACAATCCCATTTATTATAGCCCTTAAAAAATTGAAATACCTTGGTATAAACCTAACCAAGGAGGTAAAAGACTTTTACAATGAAAACTTTAAAACCCTAAAGAAAGAAATAGCAGAAGACACCAGAAGGTGGAAGACCTCCCATGTTCCTGGATTGGTAGAATCAACATCGTAAAAATGACCATCCTTCCAAATGCAATATACAAATTCAATGCTATACCAATTAAAATCCCAAAGCAATTCTTTAAATATGTTGACCAAATAATCTCAAAATTCATATGGCGGCACAAAAGACCCAGGATAGCAAAGACAATCCTGAGTAACAAAAACACTGCTGGATGTATTACCATACCTAACCTTAGTCTATACTATAAATCCATAGTTATAAAAACATCCTGGTACTGGCTCCAAAATAGACACACAGATCAATGGATAAGGGTTGAAGACCCAGATATAAGCCCACAAAAATACAGCCATTTGGTCTTTGACAAAGGGGCCCAAAGAATCCAATGGAAAAAAAAACAGCATCTTCAACAAATGGTGCTGGCAAAACTGGATCTCCACATGCAGAAGATTAAAGCTGGACCCGTACTTGTCACCATGTACAAGACTTAATTCCAAATGGATCAAGGACCTTGATTTAAGGCCAGAGACTTTAAAAACCATAGATGAAAGGATAGGGAACTCCCTCGAGCTGATTGGGCTAGGCCAACATTTCCTAAACAGACATCCAATGGCACAGTCACTGCTACCAACTCTCAACAGTTGGGATCTTGTGAAATTAAAGAGCTTCTGTTCAGATAAAGAGATTGTAACAGGAGCTCAAAACAACCCACAGAATGGGAGAAAATCTTCACTAACCACATATCTGACAGAACTCTACTGTCCAGAGTGCATAAAGAACTCAAAAAACTAAACTCCAAGGAAAACAATGGCCCAATTAAAAAATAGGCCCTGGAACTTAAAAGAAATTTTACCAGGGATGAAATTAAAATGTCTAACAATATCTTAAAAAATGCTCCACTTCCTTAGCCATCAGGGAAATGCAAATCAAAACTTCCCTGAGATATCATCTCACCCTGGTCAGGATGGCAAAAATCCACAGTACAAACAACACCAAATGCTGGAGAGGATGTGGAGAGAGGGGAACTCTCCTACATTGCTGGTGGGAATGCAGGCTCATACAGCCACTCTGGTGAGCCGTCTGGAGATTCTTAAAGAAATTAAAGATTGAAATGCCATATGACCCTGCTATCCCACTTTTGGGAATAACCCCCCACGCAGCAGAGGTTCACCTCGATAGCACAAGCTCGACCATGTTCATAGCAGCACTGTTTACAATAGCAAAGTCATGGAATCAACCTAAATGTCCAACAGTTGACGAGTGGATAAGGAAACTGTGGTACATCTATACAATGGAGTACTACTCAGCCATCAAAAATGATGAATTACTGGAATTTGCTGTGAAATGGATGTCATTAGAAACAATTATATTAAGCGAAGTATCCCAAACCCAGAAAATTAAGCACCATGTGTACTCCCTCATCGGTGGCTCCTAGTACCAAACCCACCCAGCCCACCTTGAGACACTCATAGGTAAATCTATGTGTTACCTACAGTAATTGCAAGGATTATGAACAGGAGGGATGGGGTTGGAGGGCCACACCAGAAACAAGGAGAGAGGGGACCATGTTACAGCAGAGAAAATAGGCCTCCATCAAGGTCTGCAAGTAAGTAATGAGAAACCTGGTTAAGTTCACAGACGTTCTTTCCTGATCTCACCAGAAGGGGAGGGCATATAGTCTGGCAGATAAAAAGTAACCATTTTGCAAATGGGTGATGGACCCCTCCCTCACTGAGGTTTCCTACCTTTATTACATCTACCCTTGAATGTGCTATTATAACAAGACTCCAGTTTAACAGCTTTCTGTCTCTGGCCAGGGGGTGACATACAGTGCCCAGCAGGATGGAGTGAAGGGCATTGCAGGAGCAGCAAAACTGCAAAAGAAAATCAACAAACCACAATCCAGAACTTCAGAGACTCTATATCAATCACGTAGAACTAGGCCAGCCTAATCTCTCCCCATCCTGGAGCTCAGGGACATTTGCGGAAGAGGGGGCGTTAAGATTGTAAGAGCAAAAGGATGGGAGGAACAACAATTTGTAAGATTCTCAACAATAGTTGGGGCCAAAGCAATCATAATGGGACTTTGCATGCCCTGCACAATGTCCAGTGCACTGTTGCCCTCATAATGTCTAGCATTTGTTAAGGGCACCGAGATCCCTGGAGGCAAGGGATTGACAGCCATAGTAGTGCTCCTATGCTTAAGGGGAACAAGAGAAAGGGCTTATGGAAATGTCACTGGGTCCTTATATGTCATCGGAGAGGAGGACCCAGTGGAGAGTCAGGCGTACACAATAAAGGACTCTCTGGGAATTGGGGGGGAGGCACTGGGTGATGGGGAGGGAGAGGAGAGGGAGGAGGAGGTTCGGAGGAAGGAGGGGGGGAGGGAGGGAACTGGTAAAAAAATTTTAAAATGTATAATTACATTTTTAATAATAAAAAAAATTTACTGATAATGCTAGTCCTGTAACATCATGGTGTTTCTCCCAACATTATGGCCTATTAATTACCTCACTCTTTGCTTAGCACATTGTCTGGCATACAATAGATAATTTCTTTGAATTTCTTTAATGACACACTAAGAAAATCCACAAGAATTTTTAATACAAATAATAACAATGTAGCATTTGTGGTACATAATCAAAACACATTTAATAATGTAGACAGCTCTTATTTCCTGTATCTCTATGTATGTTTGTATAATGCATTTTCACATGTGTGTGGACTCATGTATGTGGGTGTGCATAGAAGTATATGGGGTCTGTGTAGGCTTAAAGTTGATAACAGTGTCTTCAATTGCTGTCCACTTTATTTTTGAGACAAGGGTCTGTTGCTGAATCTAGAGTGAATCAGAGTCCAGCTAGTCAGCTTGCCTCAGAAATCTCCTAATTTGTTGAAAAGTGCTGGGTTTACTGGTGGTTACCAAGTTGCTTGGCTTTGATATGACTTCTGAGTATCCAAACTCTGGTACTCATACTTAAGAGAACAGCTCTTTATCCTCAGAGTCATATCCCTAGATCAGTGTGACACAAAATATTTAGTTGTTAAGTAGCTAGTTACAATTGTGAAAGCATAGTATATAATTATTAAGAGATTATCCATTACTCATATGTAGTTTAAGAAACGTGGAACACATTCACTCATTTATCCACTCATTTCTCTACAAGTGATACAACAACACTAAATCAATAATGACTACATTTGGCAATACTCTCATAAATGAATCAAATTAAAAATAAAATTCGGACTGACATGGTGTTGCAAGTTTATATCCAAGCACTCAAGAGGCAGAGGTAGGAGAATGATGTGTTCAAGGTCGACCTGGAATCCATAACAAGTTTTAAGACAATATAGATTAAACAGCAAGATATTATCTCATCAAATAAAAAGAAATATAAAATAAGTGAAATAGAATGAAAATGCAAGCTTACATTACTTTTCTGGTTTGGTAAGGTATATCACTTTAAAGTCATACGCCTCTGTTTATTTTTCCTGTCTCATGTGGACATGAATGGAAATGTCCATATATTTTAGTGTTATTGTTCTAAGAGTATCCACTGAAATACTCAATAGATGCTGTTCTTGAAAATGTCTTTTCCTGTACCAATACAGACAAAATAAACATAGAGTTTATTCGATACCAAACTCATACCAAGATCTAAATGTTGAATGTTACACATCCTCATTTCCTTCTAATTTGTGCAGGAATTTAATTTTCTAAATCATAAGCTAATGGCATTTATACAGTGGAAATTTACTCAACTATGGTATTTGCAAGAAAGACATTTTATGAGTGATTTGAGTAATACAAAGGAATTTGAATGAATCCATGTGATTGAATTATGAATTTTTAAGAGGAGAGAGAGAGAAAGAGAGAGAGAGAGAGAGAGGGAGAGAGAGAGAGAGAGAGAGAGAGAGAGAGAGAGAGAGAGAGAGAACATACATGGGTGTGTTCTATCTCTTGCCATGTGATTTTTACACTGTCTTGGGATGCTCCAAGCAAGAATGCAATCTCCCAAAGAGATGCATAGACATTATAATTGCACTTTTCAAATCATAAGTCCAAAGTAAGAACATGTTCTTTGTGAAGCAGACTGCCTCAAGAATTTTATAATAGTAATAAAAGAGACTCATACTGAGGACTTCCCTTAGATAAGAATATAAGGGAAGAGAAAAAATGTTAATGATACCTGGAAAACATCTCTCAATAATAGGTACATTTCCTTAACAAAAGCACTATCATACAACATCAATACACACAATCGCAACTCATTTAAAGATGGTACTAGACTTACCACAATACAAGCAAAGTTTGATATCTCTTCTATTGGCTTACTATCCAAGATGCTGATTATAGTACAAGGTATACAAGGTACATAAATAATTTGAAGGGCTATTATTCATGCTGCCTCATATAGTAACTCAATGGACTATGTCATTGCTGTATATTATTTGTT
The DNA here is from genome assembly GCA_023101885.1 of Typhlomys cinereus. Classification (NCBI taxonomy): domain Eukaryota; kingdom Metazoa; phylum Chordata; class Mammalia; order Rodentia; family Platacanthomyidae; genus Typhlomys; species Typhlomys cinereus. Next base: position 428,283 of record JALPQD010000492.1, read on the forward strand.
ATTGAACATCCTCATTTTCATTTGCTGAGCTGATTTTTGTCAATACTATTATAGCTTCTTTTTTATTTATAGCTTCTATTAATCTGGACTGTGTATTGTTTGTGTTGAAGAGGGGTCTGAAGTATTTCTATTAAGATGATTAACACTTTAATTGAATTTTCACCAAAATATTAAAGAAAATATATTTTCATATAATTTGATATAAGATGGTACAAAAGAAAACATAATTTAATTTCAGTTATAACCCAAGATAACTCATTCTCAATATTATAAAACATAAACTTATAAGTGCTTAGACATATGGCCGGTCCCCAAAGAGGAGGACAATTAAATAATATTTTTCTGAGAAGACAACACAGGACTTTTGGAAATGATTTTCCTAAAGGTGGTAATTTTCCTTCATTTATGTTGAAGTTAAACTTATAAGGGAAGGTTGATCTGCCAAGCAATTTCTAATAAGAAAAGGTTTTAGAAGTATTTTCAGTTTATTTTCTGTTTATTCAACATCAAATATCTGGATTCTTTAAACTGTTCAAAATCTTATTGTTTGTTTCACTTGCATGTAAACATTATCTAAAATGATTTTTACAGTGAGCAAGGCTGTGGTATGTATAGATGACTCTTGCAATTTTAGATTTAACAATGGTCACAGTAAATGATTTGCTTCCAGCAATTCCATCTACTTTCATGTCAGTAGAAGAATATGGTTTAATAAATATGAATTGATTACAAAATGGGAATTGCATAAAGTTGACACTAAGGAGAAATATGATAAAATGGAAAAAGTGCTTTTAAAAAATCTCTCTTCTTCAAAAGGAAGACTACTGAAAGTCTGTAGAATTGATGAAAAGCATAGAAATTACATTTGTGGATTTCTTGGTGAACATGAGATATTCACAGATTCTTGGCTAAATTATAAAACTGCAGCATTCTGGTGAGTAATTGTATATACATCAATGCTTAAATGAAGGCATTCTGTAGAAGTTGTATGCACAATAAATCACCATCTGTACTTGGCCTTTGGAGTCTATTTGAATGCCCATTCAGTCCATGTTGGCTGGCTAGATATGTCATTGATTTTCTTCTTCAGTGCCATCCCTGGGAAAAATGCCAGTGTTTAATAATGGAAAAGATCACAATTTAAAAAGGGAGGGGGAGAAGTTGGTATTTTGAACTCAAATCAGCAAGTTCCTGGAAACTAGGAACAAAAACAAGATATTCATGGACTTTGTTGGATATAAATAAATATATAAAAACAAGTATTCATCTGCATAAAAGGGCGTTCTAACATCTTTGATTAGAAAGTATTCTCGGGCTGGAGAAGTGGCTCAGGGGTTAAGCCTCTGCCTTGCAGGCAGAAGGACCTGAGTTCAGATCCTAGATCCCACGTATAGATGCCAGGCAGAAGCCGGGGAGACCTGCGTTTCCGGCCCTGGTAGGGCAAAGCCTGTGAATCCCGGGGCAGAGTAAACAAGGAGGAGGTGGAGGCGTCCATGGTGGTTCCCGAATTCGTCCGTGGTTCTACACACACAGACACACACATACATACATACACACGCACACACACTCACAATTGAATAAATAATAATAAAAAATTAACAAAAAAGAAAGTATTCTCTCTGCCAATACAACCCTTCTACCTATTGACTTTTTCATGGACATAAAACCTACTTTTCAACCTAGACAAAAGTCACCAAATCAATAATTTTTTTTAATTCTCCAAATCTATCAGCCTTACCCTTTTTTTTGTTATTTTTTTAACAATTTTTATTATCTACGCACATACAAACTTAATAGGTACACCGGTTCTCTCCTTCCCTCCTCCTCTCCCCCAACCCTCTGCTCACTCTCCCCTCACCCCTACCTCCCCACCCCCCATTGTCTCCCCTCCCCCAATCCCCAGAGAATGCTTTAATGTGCATGCCAAACTCTCCTCTGGGTCCTCCTCTCCGATGAAGTACAAGGACCCAGCGGCATTTCCCTTAACGCTTTCCTTTGTTCCCCTTAAGCATAGGAACACTATTTTGGCTGTCAATCCCTTGCCTCCAAGGATCTTGGTGCTTTCAGCAAAGGCTAGACTTTGTGGGGTCAAATAGTGTGTTGGACATTGCGCAGGGCATGCAAAGTCCAATTATGATTGCTTTGGCCCTAACTTGTGTGGAGTATCTTGCATATCACTGCTCCTCCCATCCTTGTGCTCTTACACTCTTACCGCCCCCTCTTCCGCAAATTTCCCTGAGCTTCAGGATGGGGAGAGATTAGGCTGGCCTAGTTCTATGTGGTTGTTATAAAGTCTCTGAAGTTCTGGATTATGGCTCATCGATTTTCTTTTGCAGTTTTGCTGCTCCTGCAATGCCATTCACTCCATCCTGATGGGCACTGTATGTCACCCCCTGGCCAGAGACAGAAAGCTGTTAAACTGGAGTCTTGTTATAAGAGTATATTCAAAGGTAGATGTAATAAAAGTAGGAAACCATAGTGAGGGAGGGGTCAATCACCCATTTGCAAAATGGTTATTTATTATCTGCCAGACTATATGCCCTCCCCTTCTAGTGAGATCACACCCCCTCAGTTGTAAATGATCAAGAGTGAAAAGTCTGTGAACTTAACCAGATGTCTCATTGCTTACTTACAGTCCTTGATGGAGGCCTCTTTTCTCTGCTGTAACATGGTCTCCTCTCTCCTTGTTTCTGGTGTGGCCCTCCTACCCCATCCCTCCTGTTCATATTCCTTGCAATTACTGTATTACAGAGATTTACCTATGAGTGTCTCAAGGTGGGCTTGGTGGGTTTGGTACTAGGAGCCACCTATTAGGGAGTACATACGGTGCTTAATTTTCTGGGTCTGGGATACTTCACTCAATATAATTGTTTCTAATGACATCCATTTCCCAGCAAATTCCAGTAATTCATCATTTTTGATGGCTGAGTAGTACTCCATTGTATAGATGTACCACAGTTTCCTTATCTACTCATCAACTGTTGGACATTTGGGTTGATTCCATGACTTTGCTATTGTAAACAGTGCTCCTATGAACATGGTCGCACTTGTGCTATCGAGGTGAACCTCTGCTGCATGGGGGGTTATTCCCAAAAGTGGAATCGCAGGGTCATATGGCATTTCAATCTTTAATTTCTTTAAGAATCTCCAGACGGCTCGCCAGAGTGGCTGTATGAGCCTGCATTCCCACCAGCAATGTAGGAGAGTTCCCCTCTCTCCACATCTCTCCAGCATTTGGTGTTGTTTGTATTGTGGATTTTTGCCATCCTGACCGGGGTGAGATGATATCTCAGGGAAGTTTTGATTTGCATTTCCCTGATGGCTAAGGAAGTGGAGCCTTACTCTTAACTTCAGTTGTTTTCTATGATGGTCTTGATTCTCGGATAATCCATTTGAAATGCTTGCTGAATATTTCCTCAGTTTTGTTCTTCATCTTTCTAATCAATCTGCTCTCCCCTACCTCTCAGAGTCTTTGCCTTGGTTTGCTTTTTTCTTCTTGTATTTGTGCTAATTAGAAAACCCATATTACTGTTCTTCATATGATTTTTCTAGACATATTTCCTTTAGTCTAAATATAGTAACTTATTATAAGGACAGTATTTTTTTACAGTGGATAAAAGGACCCATGGAATATGTCTCTTACTTAGTTCTTTCACTTGAACTCACACCACACATCTATTTGTTCACTAATACACATTCAGAATGATATTGTCTCTGTTAGTCAAATATATGAAGTTTATTTTCTATCCCGTAACTTTGCAAATGTTTTTCTCTCTGCATCAGTGCTCTTCATGGATAACTTCAATCAGCTGGATCCATCTTATGGTCAAATTGTTATCTGCACAATCTTTCCAACACATTCATTCCAATCTTTATACCACCACTTACTCTCTAATATAATTCTGTTTTAATTTCTTTGGGGAATGTCAACAATAAGACATAAATAGTTTATTATTTATTGGTCTTTGTAAGAGTATAAGTTCCAAACAGGAGGGAGGGTGACTATGTTTTACATCATTGTCTTCCTTATACCTATGATAAGACCTGGAACACTGTAACATGTATGATTCTTGATATGAACTTTATCAATCAAGGTATATTCCATAGGCCCTAACCCTCTCTATTGCTAATTGATTCAAGAGTGAAAACTGAATACAGCAGGGCTAGTCAGAGTACTGGCTGTGGATTTCAGAACTCGGAGCCTATAGAACAAAAACCTTAGCTATCAGGGTAGAACTTCAAGAGACATCGTTCAAAGACATTTTCTACGCTATAGTGTTCACTTTGTGCAGAAAGCTTCTGTGTGAAAGAAATTGAAGTGCAAATACAAAGACCACTAAAAGCATTTTTAAAAAGTACTGAAATTTTTTGCTTATTCACTCACTTCTGTCGATCATATCCTTGCTATTTCTGAAGTGTTATAAACTTCTTTTATTCAAAAATTCTTTGAGTTAGGGATGGTTCAGTGGGTAAAAGTGGATGACTGCACATAAACATGGAAATCTGAATTTAGTCTCTGGATTTCTTACATGATAGAAGGAGAGAACTGAATTCTGACTTCTGATTTCTGAAATTTGTCCTCTGACCACCTCTGTTCATATATACTGAGCTTCTGAGCCTGCTTTTATCTCTCTCTCTCTTTCTCTCTCTCTCTCTCTCTTCTAGACATATTTAAAGTATGAAATAAAAATCAAAGCAAAAATTCTCGTTTTTGCTTATGCTAAAGCTGATTTTTTAAAGATTCTAATGTACACATTAAGCTTGTTTGAGTCTATTAACACTTAAAATATTTGTTCCTAGTCTATTCTATGTCTTTTTCAATCATCTAATGTTTGTGATCTATCCAAGACCTTTTCTCACTGAAACTTGAAACATTCTGCTTAAAATATATATCAGATGCAATGAAACATGAAAAAACTGCAGCTATGACTTTTTATAATTTTTCCATGAAGCAGCTTGATATTGATAGCCCATGACTTTAGTATTTTCTAGCAATTTGTTCTATTAGACACCTCTGTTTCCATTCACTTCCTTTTACTCATAATTCTTTGCCCTTAGCTCATGAGCATTTATCCATTTACAATGGAATTATTTATTCATTGCCACTGCAAAAAGTACAGGACTAAAATAACTTCTATGTTCAAATTTTCTTTTATTTCATGAAGAAAAACAGATATTTAAGTGTTCAAAAGAAAATAGCTTTTCTCAAATACTCTGTCTTAATTGATCTCTTGCCTTGATTTCTAGCACTCATTTAATCAATGCATCAAAATATAAAAATTTTGATTCCTTTCCACCTCTCATATTCTGTCAGCTGCTAAGTACTGTCAATTTCAAATTATCTCTCATGATGTGTCCTTTTCTTTCACATGTAAAGTCTAAATTAAACTTGTCATCTCTTTTTCTCCAGATTATTGTAATGATATCCTAAATGGTCATTTTCTCAAAATTTTTTATGCTTATATTGTGTGTACATCATTGCTAACATAGAAAAGATGCAATATTCCTTACTATGAGAAAATGTTCTTAAAAATTCAAAAGTCCATCTTGTAAACATTTTATAGTGTATGAATAGTTGAAAATTATCTTTGAATATTCCGCAGTCATTTGGATGGAACTGCAATTAACCAAGCAAATTAGCACTTTATTAGTATCAACAGGAAGCCATAGAATGTCGGAAGGGCATACACTGGGAAAAGAAGGGAAAACACTGGGAAAAGAGATAAGAATAGAATCTAGGGGAAAGTTAAATTCTCTTATGTTTTATTGTAATTTAAATGTTGTTTGAATTCAATCATTTCCACTTAACTATGTCTACAGGTATATCAAGCTGGGTACTGTATGAATATAACACGTATTGAGAATAATTTCTTTTCCCTTTTATTGTGAATATAAGCATCATTAAGGAATACAATTTATTTTATTATTTTTTCCAATAAATGTTAATTTTGACACACTACAAGGTCTGTTCTGCAATTGAAAAATTATAAAGACAAATCTCAGAAATGATTATTTTAGTTCTAAGAGACTAAAGAGAAACAGATGGAAGGATACTGAAAGGGAAAACATCATACAGAGACATTGTTGATTATCCTAGCAAGTTTTCCATTCCATCATCCTTTTCTTCTTTGGTTCAAAGATTCTCTCCAGGGGCAGAAAGGATGGCTGTACACTTCAAATTATTTTTAGGACTTTGATTAACTGTGCCACCAGACCCCAGGTAGCTATTAATATATCAGTAAAAGCAGTTAAAAGAAGACCTAAGGTCATCTAGTGAGTGAATAAAGCAAAATTGAAAGTATGAGTCTTGACCCAGTGATGTGATCTTTCTAGTAGGCCATAGGGTAGAGGCAATCAAAAAAGAGCAAATAGGAATTAGAGACACTGTCTACACAAAAAGTTAGAAGACAAGGCTCCTCAGCATGAATTTCAGTATTAAAATGAGAGAACTTAAGAAGTGAATTTTAAATTCATCCATTCTATCTCAATAAAGAACAATCCTATCACAATACAGCCAATAACCATAAGCCTACAGATGTACTATAGAGAAAATACTTTGTTTTGAAAATACAAAAGCTCAGTAAATCCAAAGCAAAAAAAAAATCCTGTTAGCTATGCTTCCTAATACAAGCTTTATAAAGTGATACTGGTATATTCAATTTGTGTCTGTGACCAATAGACGTTTGCTTGAATAGCAAATGTTTCATAAATGCTTGTCCAATTGAATTACTTAATTGAAAAATGTCAATTTGTAGTGTTTAAGGATCACTTTGGATTATACATTGATTAGTTAACAAGTACTTCTCATCCAAAGAAAACTGGAAACTTGTGCCACAGCTTACTAGGATTGTTGCAAGAAGAGGCTTTCATTCATGAGAATGCTGTTAATTATGTTTCCACTTCTCAGGAGTTGTTTACTTTTATTATTTACCTATGTCTTGAATGATATTGAAGCAAGCCATGTAAGTCCTTTTGTCAACTGCCAGAAGTATAATTCTCCACAATTAATCAGTACAAAGAGAATTAAACATAGCTTCTTTAGAATTAGGAAAAACCTGCTGCTGATAAATTGAATGCATTAAGAAATTAACATACCAGTAAATGATTGATCATTACATTTATCCGAATTTGCATTTCTAGAATTCTAAAAAACGGACTCAAAATCAGTCTTCTAAGATATTTTTAGCTACCCTGACAACCGGATAAAGTACACAAGAGATGTGCAGCTTATTATTACAACTCAAACTTCAGGTATTTTACAAAGCATTCACAATTGAACTTTTAATAAGTCAATACAATGTAGTTTAAAATGCAAACATACTAGATTTTGCCTCTTATCTTGTTATCTGCTCTGATATGTAAAGGACAACTCACCAGTATGTCATGAATCAAAAAAAGATTATAAGAGAACTAACTATATGAAATCATGACTAAAAAGTTGGAGAAGATGTGACTATTTCAATAAAAGTCACTTGACAATTGCTAGCATCTTTGTATAGGGCATGCTATAAAGGTATTATGGAAGAGTAAATAAAATAGATAAATGATACCCCAAAGCCACAATAACAGTCTGAACTAAGAGCAATAACTTTTGTTTGATGTCAAAAAACACTAATAATAAGCATTGATAATAATAGCTATTGAGAGTTCATTGTACACAAGGAAATTTTTTCTTATTCTAATGGCTTACATTAATTAAATACTTACTACATGCCTTGTATATTTAAGTAAGCAGTGTTCTGATGGAGCCGAGGCCAGTAGAAGAGCAGTGAAGTGGACAAAAATGGCCAGCCATAATGGAGATTACCAGTGACCCAGCAATGCTCACCCAGAACTGGACCATCTTAATCTCTCCCCATCCTAAGGCTTGAGAAACCTTATAGAAGAGGGAGTGGTAAGATTGAAAGAACCTTAAGATGGGAAGGTTAATTTTTGGACAAAATATTCTATTCAAAGCAAGGATACTGCATCCAGAACTCAAAGCAGTGAGACTTATTCTTACCAGATATACATAATAAGTGAAATACCAACTTTTCCCCATAGACTATGAGGAAATTAAGTGAGATAAGAACACACAGGGGAAACCTTAGGGACTAGAGCTGGATGAATGAAGGGAAACAACCTTATTAGTTGGGATGCCTGAGGAGGGACAACTTGGTATTCCACAGAGTCCTGTAACCCCACAAGAGTAGGCAAGCCAAAGGGAACTCTGGGATCCACAGAAGAGGCCAGATAAGAAGGTGGAAAGCAGTGGAATAGACTGATGAAAGGAAGGGAGGGGGGTTAAAGGGAAGTAGGGATTAGGACTCAATATGTTTGAAAAACAAAAAATAAATTAATTAATTAAAAAAGCACTGTTCTACCAGTAGGATTTAGCAGGAAACAAAAACCAAAAATTCCTGTTCTTACAGCATTTAATCACGGTAAGAATGCCAAAAAATGACAAGTATTGATAGATACATATATGTAGTATTGTAAACATTATGTATGGACCAAGTATAAACAAATAAACAAAATAAAATTAGTATATAGCATGTCAAATGACAATAAGTAGATCATATCATAATGACTCTCTTTTCTCAGATGGTCTTGGTTCATATCTATGATTCTAGTCTCTCTCTCTCTCTCAGCTTAGATAATTAATTATATATTCATCAAAATGATATGTATTGTGTAAAAAGAATTAGTAAGAAAAATAGAGTTTCAGGAGGGCAGGGGAATAAAATTAAAAGGTGTGGTTAGGAAATACCTCACTGAAAGGACAATAGATGAGTAAAATCTGCTTTAGGTGGGAAACAATGCCAGGTACATATTAAAGGAAAACACATTTCAGATAGAGGAAATAGTGGCTGCAAAGGCTGCAATGTGCCTCCATTTTGAGAAATACCATTTAGTAGTTGTAGCAAATGAATGAGGGCAAGATAAAGGGAGATGGGATCATAAACAGAATGTGAAGCCACATTATGTAGTACTTTATATTTTCAGTGACCTGTATAGCCACTTTAAGTTATCACCAGGGAAGGTATTGTGCTTTGAGAAAAATGTAGAGGAATAATGTACAGCAGAAACAAGCAGATTAGTGAGAAGACGACTGCAAAATCAATAGGAGAAACGACTGTGGCATAGACAAGGATAGTGGCAGAGGAAGTGATGAGAATTAGTAAGATTGTGAGTATGCCTTGGAAGCAGAGATGATAAGGTTCATGATATAATAGATGATGTCAGGGATCATGGCAAGATATAAGAACTTGGAGAAGAGAATTGCTAGAATCTGACAAGAAGTTTGGAGGAGGAGGTTTGGAAGGTACAGTCATGAGTTTTAAATATACTTCAGCCTGAAAAAGCCAAAAATCAATATCCTAGAGGAAACATTTTATATAGTATAATCCCTCCAACAGCATAGAAGATCAAGTAAAATTGAACAGAAAAGTAAGGCAAGTTGCTTCATAGATGAGCTTTTGAGCTGGTCACTAACATTATTATTGCCCCTCTGAAAAGAATAACATTCCTTGAAAAGCTGCCCAAATACAGAGGAGATAGGTAGCCATGAACTTTTTTATAGGTCAAATGTTGTCCAAAGATATGCTAGCTCTCCAACTTCCAGGTATGTACATACCTCAGAAGGGCACAGTGGGCTGCTACATGCATTTTATACATGTAGCAGAAAAAGCTGGAAATGGAAGTTATCTGGTACATTGGAGAAAAGGTGGTTGTATATGCTTATGAAGAGTAGGTAAGTGCAGTAAAAGGATGACAAACTAGGATGGGAGAATATGAAGTAGAAAATAAGAATTGTTTAACATAGCTATGCTGTTGGAAATACATAGTTATTGGAAATATCTCTGAGACATCCAAGTGGAGATTAAAAAATAGCAATTTGAGCGTGCATTGGACTTTGAGAAGAGATGGTAAATCTAGAGATGTATTTTTCCCATATATGGAATGGACTAATGTGAAACAGTATTCTCTTATCAAGGAAGCAAGTTTAGCAAAGATGAGAAGAGGTCTGAGGGCTGTGTAGTCAGGTCCTCCTGTGTTGATAATATGGAGAGAACACAAAAAAGGAATATGAGAGTGATAATAAATGAATTATAAATGGACTAAAAACTATATGAAACTCTGTAAAATGAGTAAAGGAGCCACCAAAGACATCAAATGCTGCTGAAAGCTCAAGATGGGAGCGAAGAATTGACTATCTCTTTAGCATTATGTGGCTTGAAAATAGGATTGATTAATCATTTCAAGGAACACTACAGCTTAGACATCAGAAAGGATACCTAAACTAAATGTTCCATTTCTTACAAATAACAGTAGGGAATAAAATAAAGAAGCTCATGATGCAGCAGACACAGAAAAGTTGTCTGTCATTCTGAAGAATCCACTTTGAGGAAGTATAAAAAAGCAAAAACAAAACTCAACTAATATAAACTTGAGAAATAAGTCTATTAAGCTGAAGATCTTAGAATATATTAATTATCACTGAGTAAATTACTTTGGGGTCAGTTACTTCTGGCAGTGCTTGATCTTAAAAGTCGAAGATCAAGATTTAGATTTCTATCATAGTTCACTATCCAGTATGAAATAAAAATGATAATTGCCTTTTGATCATAGGATACATTTAGTGTTGTACCTTCTAAATAGTAATGATGCAATGATACTCACATAGGATTCTTAACATTAAAAGACAAAAGACTCAAGTAGTACCAATCATTATAAACTGGAAAGACCATATAGATATTAAGAGGAAGGGGAAAGGATCCCAATTATCTTCTCCTATAGATGCATTTGATTGTTAGTTAGTATGTATTAAGGATACCTTTTTATACATATAATATATTGATCAAAAATATGGTCTTCAGTTTCCAGAACACAAGTTTCTATCTCAGCTAGGAAGCATATTTGTCGTTTTATGAAAGTTCACTATCTTCTCAAAGATTCAATTTTCTATCTTATAAAATGGGAATTAAAAATGTGCTTAAATGGTATAGGGTTTTACCAAAAGTTGGATGAAATCACACTTTTTAGCACCGTGTGTGATACACAATAAATGCTACATATTTTTATTCTTTTTTTTTCTTTTGGATTTTTTTTTATTTCAGCTCATACAAACTTATTAGGTCCACCAGTTCCCTCCCTCCCTCCTCCTCCCCCCCGTACCCCCTGCTCCTCCTCCCCACCCCTCTCCCTCCCCATCCCCCAGTGCCTCCCACTCCAATTCCCAGAGAGTCCTTTCTTGTGCATGTCTGATTTTCCTCTGGGCACAAGGATGTATTTGCTTAGATATAGTTGCTTACAAGGTCCTACCTGGTTATTTTTGCTATTCTCCAAGCATTTTTCTGAAACAGTGTTTTCATTTTAAGCTGGTGAACTCACCAGAAAGAGATTTTTTTTGTTGTTGTTTTAGCTGCTCAGAAGTCACTTAAGAAGTTAAGCCTCTTATGTGGATTAAGTAAATGGCAGCATTGATTTGGGCGTTTTATGAGCTACCAGTTCTAGTTATCATAACTTTTCAAGGAAGAGATAAAATCTTCTAGAAGATTAGAAACTCTCCCATCTTACTCTGAATGCACTAAATTGCAAAATAATCCAGTGGATTCTAAATTAAGAAAGTCATCAGGACCACAAACTAAAAATTATACATTTTCATGTATACAAACTGTAACATTGACAGTGAGTGCCTTTGCAGTCTATCAAGGAAGGGAATAGTTCACATTACTTTGATGAGTTCAACAACCTTCAGAGTATGATAGGTCTATTGAATATAAAAAAGTTTGAAAACAATTACAATTATAGTATATGAAGTAAGGTCTGTCACATTTTTTCAAGGAGGATATAACATGAAAGCAAAGTAAGTGATAAAGGACTTGACAAGGAAATACTCGTATGTTATGGAAGGATTATCAAAATCCTATTTTTGGCTCTACTGCTGAAGTACCATACATAGAGTTTACAGACTCTACAAAAGTTGTATATTTTTCACAAATAAAAGCAGAGTAATTTTTTAAAATCTAATTGGTTAGTGTTTATGACTACATATCAGAAAAGATAGAGGACAGTGATTTGAATTTCACTAATAGTCTTTCAGATTTAACATTTCATTTTTTGATATTAGTCCTGTCATTTTTAACAGAGATATTCTAACAAGATTTTAACTGAAAATATTTCTCTAGAGGTGTTATAACTACAGTCAAGTCAATATCATAATTTAATTTTTTATTGAACAACATGATTGGTTTCCCACTATAGCTTGCAGGAACTGTAACAGTTTTGAAGTTTACTAACTAGAGCCAAGAATTTTGAATTTTATTGATTTATTATTATGATTATTATTTATTTATTCAACTGTGCATGTATGTGTGCATGTATGCATGTATGAGCACGTGTGTGTAGAACCACGGACGAATTTGGGAACTACCATGGACGCCTCCACCTCCTCCTTGTTTACTCTGCCCCGGGATTCACAGACTCTGCCCTACCAGGACCAGAAATGCAGGCCACCCCGCTTCTACCCGGCGTCTATACTTGGGATCTAGGATCCGAACTCAGGACCTTCCCGCCTGCAAGGCAGAGGCTTAACCTCTGAGCCACCTCTCCAGCCCCTTGAATGTTTTTTTTATTTGCAGACAGTAATTGCTTTTTTTTCTACTATACAAACATATTAAATATTCACCCCAGTTTTGATCCCTCCCCCACTCTCCCATCCCTTCCCTTACTCTATGCCACCCTTCCACCTGTATGCTTCTATGGACTGTAAAAGCCAGAAAATTAAAAAAAAAAAAACCTGAGTGGGAAAGTGGGAAGGAATGATTATGCTGAAACCTTTTAAAGAGGTGATTTAGGATCCCAGGAGAAAGGTGAGGGAGGGAATAATTAGGAAAAATACATAGCGGGGAATGAGGGGATAGGAGATAGGAGGGATATGGGAAATAGGAGAAACAGAGGGACTTATAGAAAAACTCTAAGATTATGGGAAGTAACCCCAAAGGAACATCCTATGCTAATAATATGCACAAAAACTATCTTTTAAAGAAAGGAACAAGAATGAGCAGTCCCTGTGCAGAGGAATACAGAGTGAGGAAAATAGAAAATAACCCTTGAGCTCATCTACTGAGAACCCAGGAACAAAATAATTCTAGAAGCAATAGGAATGTGACACTTACTGATGTTCAAAGCAGTCTTAAAGGACCCCAAACATTATAGACTTATGCCATTGCTCTTTGTTGCTCTCCAAAAACTGTCAGTAAGACCCTGTTACTGAAGATGCATGGATCACAGGACATGGGCAAAATATATCACCTGGAACTTTTGAGGACTTTCTCCTTGCTGGATAGCGTACACAATACCAAGGAATACTGTAGAAGCTGCTGTGGGAGAGAAAAATCACAAGCCCCATCAATGGCATGAGATATGCAAGTTACAATATAAATCACCATGACAACAGGTGACCACCAGTGTAATAGTGGCATGAGTATCAAGGAGACAAGCAACAGCTTTCTTATTGGACTCAAGACCACAAGACCAGCTTGTCAGAATGGACACAGTCCTGTTACTGTAATATAGAACAGTACTGATTTATTTTTGGTTGCTATTGAACCTGTTTTCACTGTTGCTTATTCATTTCATGAAATGAATAAAGCCTAGAAACTTACAATCATCAATGAAAATTTTAGTCTGGTTTTAGGAAGTTCCTTCTTCCTTATGTACAAAGGCCTGCCTCTTTCTCATGTTTCCAAAACACACTCTCCTGAATTATTTAGAATAGGAATAATTTGTTGTCAAGCTGAGAATTGAAGATAAGTAAAACATTACTTTGTGATCAAGATAATACTTATATTTTAGAAATTTCCAGAATAAATTATTCCTTCAATATCAACTGATCTTTTATTCCACAGAGTATTTATATAATTTGAAAAATAACATGAAATTTATCTCTGAAATGAAATGTAATATACAACAAGGTTTAGTAAACAAAATAAGATGTCCATTACAGCACTATTCCTATTAGCAAAGTTATGGAATCAGCCTAAACACCTAACAGTAGACAAATTGATAATGAAAATGTGATGTGGTATATATATATATATATATATATATATATATATATATATATATATATACACATATACACACACACACAATTCAGCTATCAAGAAAAATGAATTAATGAAATTTTCTAGTAAATGAATGGAGTTGGTTGAGGTTATACTAAGTGAAGTATCCCAGACACCTAATGACAGACATTGTATATTCTCCCTTATAAGTGGAAACTAGAGCTAAGCCCTCAAAATTCAAGGTAAAATTTTTATAATATCCACTATAACCATAAAAGAAAATACCTTGGGGAGCAGGAAAAAGAAGACCCCAAGTGAGTTGAGACAAAGGTACACAGATAAGAAAAGCTCTCAGAGCTTAATCAAGTTGAATTGTATTACAATAGAAGAGTAGTGATGCAGAAAACCATATCAGGTCAGAATACAGAATATCAGTGAATCTGGTCTAGTCAGCCCTAATCAGACCATCAAAATCTTATTCCACACCAGGCCTAGGGAAATTGATAGAAGAGGGGCAATAAGAATGTAAGAGCCTAAAGGTGGGATGAGATACTCCTGACCAATACACTGCAGCTAAGATAGGGCTGCTGTACCCAGAAGGTCATTGGGGTGAGAACTTCTAACACCAGATCTACACAATGGTCAACTTAACAACAACTCCCCAAGGACTAACTAGGATTTTAAAAGATACAGTAGTTCTCAGAGTGTGTCTCAAGGACAGGTTCTGGACAAGGCAGAGGTACCTCCCCACTTATAATTCTATACACTGAAGAACCACATTCAATAGAAATCTGATTCCCTTACTAACACAGGCACCTCAAAGGTAGTTCTGAGTGAAAGGAAGGGGGAGGAAAGATGGGTGAAGGGAGGGGAGACTGAGAGAAGTGTCTGTGGATGGGGAGGATGGGAGAGAATGGAAGAGAAGGGGAGGGAATCTGAGCAAAGACATGAACCCATTTTGTTAGTAACAAAAATTAACTTAAAAATAAAAAAATTAAAGGGTAAATAGTTAAAGAAACAAACAATTATAATTTAAAATGATTAACACTATGTTAGCAATGAATACAGTGCTATAGTACCACCACATAGGAAAATCATTCAACCAAGATTACATGGGAAGAAGGAATGCATTTCAGAGCAGACAGCAATTCAAAGGCTGAGAAGAGCCTACCTCTGTAAAAAGAAGTATTTATTAATAATAGTATTATGGTAGCCTGCTAAGGAAAAGATTAATTTTAAGATAAATTACTGTTAGCATATTGTTCTTTATATTGTGAAACTCCAAATAATTCAGAATCAAATATATGAGAACCAATATACTCAATTTTTGATTTAGTTTACCAAATATTTGTTAAATCCCTAAGCTATTACCTGTATGAAAGTGTCTAGTTACTGTTTAATGGTTACTGAATATACTATAAGATCTCAAGAAAAAGAGGGGGGAATTGAAGGACTTGTTATTGATACCTTGTTTGGAAAATATGATAGAAAATTGAAGAAATTTCATGGAGGATTTAAAATTGAACAGTATTTAATAGATGTTTCTGGAAAACAGCAATTGCTAACTCGAATGCTGTTGAAAATGGTATACAGAATGAAAAATTAGGAAGCTTGTTGAAAAGAAGAAAACAGAATAAGAGCTTTATGCAATTTTTAAGGGTACAGGTTTAGTGTGGCCATGACATGAAATGTTGCTGGCAACTCTTTGAAAAAATGTAAAGTGCAGTGAAATTTGGTTCTAAACCTAAGTGAGAAAAAATACTTAATTTTCACTGCTTCTGTGTTTTTAAGCTTTATTATAACAAAGGTTAAAATATTTTGCAAAAAATGACCTAAGACAAATCTGTTAGTTTGTTGAAAAGATATCTACATGATGGCCATTTGACTGAATCCAAATGTTATGCAATTCTAAACCATATTTAATTCATATCTCTAGGTTACATACAACATAATGATGTTCTTATGGAGCAGAAATCAAACTTTAAACCTCACAATATAAATAAATGCAAATAAAAATGGCAAATGCCCATACCAGATAATATTAGTACATTGTATCCACAATAAACAAAATCAAAATAATCGGGAACATCATTTAATATGTTACTTTCTTTTCCATTCACTCTTGTTACTTGGAATCGATTTTTTTTAAGATTGTTATCAAGAAAGCAAAACTACCTCTGACGTTTTGCATTCTCTTTATTTTCTATACTGAAGCCATTCTTCAGTGGTTTCTATGTTCACATTCTACCGATGGAAGACCAGAAAAATCTTTTTCTCACACATAATAGTTCTTTTTTTTTATTTATTCAATTGTGTGTGTGTGTGTGCGCCCGTGTGTGTGTGTGTGTGTGTGTGTGTGTGTATGTAGAACCACGGGCGAATTCGGGAACCACCATGGACCGCCTCCACCTCCTCCAGGTTTACTCTGCCCTGGGATTCACAGGCTCAGCCCTACCAGGACCAGAAACACAGGCCGCCCCTGCTTCTGCCCGGCGGCTATACGTGGGGTCTAGGATCCGAACTCACAACCTTCCACCTGCTTCATATATTATAGAATGGTATTGTCAGTGAATTTTAAGCTAAATCTTATTAACTGCAAAACTATGAACATACAATTCATTTTTTAAATTATATTTAAATTGATTAGATTGTGTGGTAAAGAATCAAATCATGTTCTAATACTACCAAATACTTTTTCTCAAATCATTCAGACAAAGCAATAATACTAAAATTATTGTGAATTTTATATGAAAATTGGAAATAAAAGTGTATAGTGTTCAACTTACCAATATCCAAATTTAACCCCCCTTCACTTTTTCACTTTTCCAAGTACTTGGTGATAAAATGTAAAAAACATATTTGTGATATATATGTATAATGAACATGTATTATGTGCCAAAATATAGTTCTAAGGTCTCAATTAAATTCTAAAATCATTATGGAAAATGTGTGGCATAACCAGAATACTTGTGCTTTTAAGTCAAATTGATCAGAGATGTGCTATGCCTCACTGGCAACATATATTGGCTCTGCCCATCTAAAATGTGGACTGGAAAGAACACAATGACTGGCTTGGTTGTGTGTTACAGCTATCATGCTTCAGAATGTCATTTCATTATCTTCTTTCCAACAGGTGGTGTGAAGGAAATCATTGAGTAATTGTTTGCCACCATTAATGCTTGGCAAGCATAACTGGAGCTTCAAACACTTTAGTGAAAAAGTACAGCACTAATAGGAGACAAAATTATCGGCCCTTTTTGGGGGGGGGGTCCTTCTTGCCGGTTCCTCCTCGTTGCCTCAGCACTGTGAAGATTGAGGGAGATAAAGATTTTTTTCATCCCCACACCAATTTTTAAACATCAGGGCTTGTTTTTTAAATAGTTTACACAAAAATCCACAGGCAAAGGTAAATCAGAAAATCTGACTGACAGAATAGACAAGCAGAAAGACTAGAAGGAAATGAAAAAGGAAATGTTAGGGAAAGATTGAAGGAAGCTTTTACTAAAAGTATAAAGTACAATGGCAGGAATTTGGCTCAAAACAGGGGACCTCTGATTTCATGTTGCCTCAGAGAGTTGAATGAGATTATATTTGGATTTTATGCTACTTTCCTTTTGTTATAAAGGCTTCAAGCAGCTTCAGAGTTGGCATTTTGAAATCTCACCTTATATTCATTTGAACAATCAGAAATGGTTCTAAGTGTCTGCAATGGCATAAGTACAAAATATGTGAACATGTCCAGTCAGTAAATTACCCTGTCAGAAAACTGCTACCTGTAGTTTTGGTAATCTTTGATGCAGAACTGGCACCTAAACAAATAAATTCTGTATATTTTCTGGACTTTTCTTTCTCATTAATATCCTAAAGGGATCTAGAGGTGACAGAAGAGAAATCTTGAATTCACTGGAAGCTTAAAAAATATTCTCTTTGGAAGTCTTTAAGCCAAAAACTAAGGATTCTGCTTTCCATCAGTATAAACTCAAGCATATGCAGCATGTTTTTGGTATTCATGTATGTATTACATAAAATATTTAATTTTATTACAATTGAATCTATAGGAATAGACAATCCATTGTGTCTATCATTCCATTGAGTAAAAAGAGAAATAAACTTGAAGGAAAATGCATTGATAAGGACACTCCCAAACCTTTCATAGAATTTATAGGTTTAAGAATCATTTTTCAAGGTCAGTTAAGACAAGTACAAAACTTTGCTACTTAATTACAGTTGTATCTTCTTCTCATTAATGGTTCAAGTCCAGAATCTCATAAACACTTTTAAAATTATCTAATTGATATTTAACCAAGATGAATACTAATGTGTTGTGAATTAAAATATGGTCCAAAAATCACTTTTTCTAATTGGAAAAGTATAATTTGCACCAGACAAATAGAATTGCCAAAAGAAATATATAATCTTATTGTATGCTGTACATGCATACAATACACATACTACAATTATATATTCAGTAATCATATATGGGTTATGAAATGAAATCAATCAATTTGTATTAGAAATGCATTCTACTTTTTTGATTGCATTTTATATTCAAAGTCTTGAATGCTTTTATATAATAATAGAGAATAAAGAAGGTGTGTGATGACCAGATAGGGCAATCCCCAGCCGATACTCTTGCTCTCTTCTGTTCCGCTCCTCCCTCTGGAATTCAGACATGTGCTAAAGGCACCAAGATCCTTGGAGGCAAGGGATTGACAGCCACAGTAGTGTTCCTATGCTTAAGGGAACACAGGAAAGGGTTCAGGGAAATGCCACTGGGTCCTTGTACGTCATCAGAGAGGAGGACCCAGAGGAGAGTCAGGCATGCACAAGAAAGGACTCTGGGAATTGGGGCGGGAGGCACGGGGGGAATGGGGCGGGAGGGAGGGAGAGCAGGGGGTTCAGGGGGAGGAGGAGGGAGGGAGGGAACTGGTGTACCTATTAAGTTTGTATGAGCTGAAATAATAAAAAAAATGTATTAAAAAAGAATATATTCAAAGGTAGATGTTATAAAAGTAGGAAACCACGGTGAGAGAGGGGTCAATCACCCATTTGCAAAATGGTTACTTTCTATCTGCCAGACTATACGCCCTCCCCTTCTGGTAAGATCACACCCTATCAGTTGTAAATGATCACGAAGGAAAGTCTGTGAACATAACCAATGTCTCATTACTTATTTGCAGTCCTTGATGGTGGCCTCTTTTCTCTGCTGTAACATGGTCCCCTCTCTCCTAGTTACTAGTGTGTCCCTCTTTCCCCATCCCTCCTGTTCATAATCTTTGCAATTACTGTAGGTATTACAGAGATTTATCTTTGAGTGTCTCTAAGTTGGTTTGGTACTTGGAGCCACCTATTAGGGAGAACATACTGCACTTAATTTTCTGTGTCTGGGATACTTCACTCAATATAATTGTTTCTAATCCCATCCATTTCCTGGCAAATTCCAGTAATTCATCATTTTTGATGGCTGAGTAGTACTTCATTGTATAGATGTACCACATTTTCCTTATCTACTCGTCAACTGTTGGACATTTGGGTTGATTCCTTGACTTTGCTATTGTAAACAGTGCTGCTATGAACATAGTCATGCTTGTGCTATCGAGGTGAACCTCTGCTGCATGCGGGGTAATTCCCAAAAGTGGAATAGCAGGGTCTTATGGCATTTCAAGCTTTAATTTCTTTAAGAGAGTTTCCAGATGGCTCGCCAGAGTGGCTGTATGAGCCTGCATTCCCACCAGCAATGTAGGAGAGTTCCCCTCTCTCCACATCCTCTCCAGCATTTGGTGTTGTTTGTATTGTGGTTTTTTGCCATCCTGACCCGGGTGAGATGGTATCTCAGGGAAGTTTTGATTTGCATTTCCCTGATGGAGCATTTTTTAAGATATTTGTTAGACATTTTAATTTCTTCCCTGGTAAAGTTTCTTTTAAGTTCCAGGGCCCATTTTTTTAATTGGGCCATTAGTTTCCTTGGTGTTTAGTTTTCTAAGTTCTTTGCGCACTCTGGATAATAGAGCTCTATCAGATATGTGGTTAGTGAAGATTTTCTCCCATTCTGTGGGTTGCCTTTGAGCTCATGTTATAATCTCTTTATTTGAACAGAAGCTCTTTAATTTCACAAGATCCCAAATGTTGAGAGTTGGTAGCAGTGACTGTGCCATTGGATGTCTGTTTAGGAACTGTGGCCTAGCCCAATCAGCTCGAGGGAGTTCCCTATCCTTTCAACTACGGTTTTTATAGTCTCTGGCCTGATATCAAGGTCCTTGATCCATTTGGAATTGAGTCTTGTACATGGTGACAAGTATGGGTCCAGCCTCAGTCTTCTGCATGTGGAGATCCAGTTTTGCCAGCACCATTTGTTGAAGATGCTGTTCTTTTTCCATTGGATTTTTTGGGCCCCTTTGTCAAAGACCAAATGGCTGTAATTTTGTGGGCTTATATCTGGGTCTTCAACCCCACATGGCTATATCTAAAAGTAGTTGTATTCATGTAGTATTGTTAGGAAATTAGCTCTAGTGAAACGAATGACATTGTTTTTTTTTTAGTTGTTATATATTTTATTTTTAATATTTCATTTGTTTATGTGGGGGGAGGGAGAGAGGGAGGAAGAGAGAGAAAGAGATTGGAGAACAACTTTTGGAAGTTGATTCTGTTCAGTCGCCATGTGAACTCCAGGGATTGAACCCAGGTTACCAGGTTTGGAATCGGACACTTATACCCACTGAGCCATCCTAATAGTTATTTCATTTTTAATTAATACATAATTATGGAGTACAACTGAATATTTGAATACATGTACACAGAAACTATTATAGCTGTTCTTTACATGATTATCTTTCTTTATGGTACCAGCTTGCAAATTTCTTTCTTGTAATTAACCTGAAATTCGTAATATGTTGTTGACTATAGTTACCACACTGTGCAAAAGAGAATCAGAACTTCTCCCGCATGCTGAGCTTTCTACCCATGTTGACCAAACTTGACTCTGATCACTTTTCTGCTGTCCAATTCCATGTGATCGACCTTTTTAGATTCAACAGATGATTTTCCAATGCACTTAATAGATGTCCATGTTTTGTACAGTATGCTTTTATATATAACTTGGAAGTGATTCTCTATCTGAAGATACAGTGCTACTTTGTTTTAAGAGTTGTCTATAGTTTCCTTTAAGGCCAAAGATGACATTCTGAGGATCCTAACTATGGAATTCTAGTAGGGAAATTCAATGCTTTCCCCACATTTTCCTAACTTACAACCACACAAACGCACACACGGAATTAGACACACCCATATGGGCAACATATCCATAAGGAATTTTTTTGCCTTCAGAAAATAGGTCCCAGCTAAGTCAGCACACGATTGAATTAGTCAAGTTCATCTGCGTTCAAACTCTGAGGTGATGCTTCCAGTAATTGGAAATGCTATTAAATGAAATATCTGCTCATATGAATCACTATACATCCTGACTTTAATAGAAACTGCCAAGCCATTAATCCATCCAGTAGCCAGTGTTGCCTTTTGTAGTCCAAATACATCATAGTTTAGAGCCATACACCCAGAGCTGTCTGCTTTGTGCTATGCACATATATTTATGTTTTCACTTGTTTCATATGAATTTCTTAGATAATTGATGTTATATTTGGAAGTGGTGTTACCTGGAAACAATTGCCTGACTGCCTCCAGAAAATATGCCTTTCCTATTCAACCAAAGCAATAAACTAAACTTTCATTGGGTTCATTCATCATCTTTGCTAATAACTGTGAATAGTATTAGATCAGTGTCTGTATTTTCGTTCAAATGCTTTGGAAGATAAGAACATCCTCTTTATAATCCAACCATTCTACATGCATTTGGAGGAGGGAGTTGTTTATTTGGAAAATGAAGCTGAGAATAAGAATATATTTCCAGATTAAAAAAATAGCTTCCTCTGTATTTCCAGAAAGCTAACGCAGAACCGAAATGAAAATGATTGATTTTCTAACATTTAAAAACAAACATATAGAAATCATTCATGATAATTTACATAGTATATCATCTAACATTTTCTAATGATAATCACATAGGAGAAGCTTTATAAATTCCTTAGTAACCTTTGACAATTGGAACTCATAAAGCCTGGCAAAGTTGTGGAAGGAAAAGAAGGGAAAGCTAAATATTTGAATGCTTCAAACTTTTCACTCTTAATAGCAATTTATCCTTATCACAAGCTCTTATTTTATTTTATTTTTTTAAGTTTTTTAAATTTATTCAACTGTGCATGTGTGCACGTGTGTGTTTATTTTATATTTTTAAGTTTTTTAAATTTATTCAACTGTGCATGTGTGCACGTGTGTGTTGTGTGTGTGTGTGTGTGTGTGTGTGTGTATGTGTGTAGAACCACAGGCGCCTCCACGGGCGCCTCCACGGGGTGTGTATGTGTGTAGAACCATGGACCGCCTCCACCTCCTCCTTGTTTACTCTGCCCTGGGACTCACAAGCTCCGCCCTACCCGGAGCAGAAACGCAGGCCGCCCCCGCTTCTGCCGGCGTCTATTCGTGGGGTCTAGGATCCAAACTCAGGACCTTCCGCCTGAAAGGCAGAGACCTAACCCTGAGCCACCTCTCCAGCCCCTTATCACAACCTCTTCATGTAAGCTGGTGAGAAATAGTGTATGAGGAATAAGGACTGTGGCGACGTAAACTTGGTTTCCAATCATGACTCTAACTAGTAAGTTGTGGAACCTTTGCTTGAATTATTTCTAAGTCACTATTATTTCATCTGAAGTTGATAACTCCTGTCTCATAAGGTATTTATGAAGCACATATGTTAAAGCCTCACATTAGTAGAGCTCTAAAACAGAATACATACAATTTCAGATTAAAAAACAATGAAAGTTATGCGAAAAGAGATTTACAGTTGAAGGATACAACATGAGGTTAACACGGCTGGCAAATTTTAAAGACATCTAGAAGAACGCATGACTTCATATCAAATGCCTAAGTAACATTATGTTTGCTTTCTTGGCTTCTGACCACAAACTCCATGATTTTCTGAGGAAAAATTGTCAGACCTTTAAAAATGTCTTCTTATATATGATAAACACATGTAATTATATCTGACAATTTAAACAAAAAATAATCTGCATTAGCTTTGCTTAGGTTAGTACAAAGCACAAACACATGTATTTTGGCAGTTGCTAATATTTTCTTTGACACACAAGTAGTACTAGAATAAAAAATAAAGTAAAACTCCATCTTTGTGGTCACCATGTGACTTTTTTTCTTTTGTCTCTAGAACTCTTGCCATTTCATTATAACAATACACTTTAAGCTTTTTCCTGTGGTATATCTAAATGGCCAGAATCATTTATGTTTTGGATGCAGGGTAAGATAACAATCGCTTGAGGTCAAACCTTGCAATTCCACCTTGATGATCTGATAATTAAGATAGCTACACCATGATTAAGGGACAAATAATATACACAACAAAACTATGCTGGACAGAAAGAGTTGGTATAGGATTTAATTGGGCTAGTCAGAATTGTGTGGCAATTGAAAACATAAGCTAGTTCTGGTTTTCTGCACTTAATATTTTTGGATACTGATTGACAATGTGTAGCTAAAATCCATGGAATACAAATCATGTATCAAAAGATTATTACAAAAGCACTTAGCACATTATTTGAAGTTATTTTTTAAGTATCTACTTAGTTTATTACATATGAATTTCTAAAAATCAGGAATTATGACTCGTGTTTACTAGGTTCAAAAATGAGAGCTTATTGTTGAAAATATTTCACTGAAAGGAAGCTGGAATGACATTATAGGCAGACTCCCTTCATTCAAAATTTTTGATTACAATGTATGGGAACAAATTCTGAAGCTGGCTATCCTTTCACATTGACTCAGCATATATTTTTAGAACCACAATCAGAGCGCATTTTTGTGTGTGTGTGTGTGTGCGCGCATGTGTGTGTGCGCGCATGTGTGTGTGTGTATGTGTGTGTGTGTAGGTCAGAAGTTGATATAAAGTTTCTTCCTTAAGCAAATCCTGCTCTCCATTTGTTTTTTTGAGGAAAAAGTCTCTTATTGAATGTAGTAGTCATTGATTCAGCAAACCTTGTTGACCAATGAGCTATAGACGACTAACTGTTTCCATTGCTGCAGCACTCAGGTAAGTAGTCACACCTGACATTACCTAAGTGCTGGAAGTTTTAACTCAGGTCCTCATACTTAATGTCAGTCACTTTATTGACCAAGTCTCAGAGCATATTGTCACCAGACTTAGGGTATATTCCTATTTAAACTCACAATGTCAAACACTCTCAGGCCTTATTCCACAACCCACAATTCACTTTTAGGAGCTTTTCTCCTATAAAGACAATCATATAGAGAAATAGTTTTTTGGAAACCACACATTCATTAAGTGTAATGGGACCCCCAAATCTTCATAGGGCAAAGATTTCTAATAATCAAGCATGCAGTGAGATGCAGACAGATCAGTAAGAAATAATATATCAGTCTAGACAAGATACGATAATAGCAACACTGATGAGAATGGAAGAAAGATGGATTCCAGAGAGATCGAGATAAATTCTTCTAGTTGAAACAGCATGTTGAACATATAAAATTGCATTGCTGACTTGGAAAAGGAAGAGCCAATGTTCTATGATATAAAGAGACCCAAACTTGATGGGTTAACAGAATGCCCTTTATTTTAGATATGCTAGATTTAGAATGTCTGGTATATTATTAATCTTGAAATGTTCTGAAGGGAACTGTTTGTTTAATGCTATAGATTAAGAAGGTTAAGGCTAAAAATATAAATCTTCCTATCCCCAAAATCATGTGATTGTTGATAAAGGCATCCAAATCCCTTGGGGGGCGTGTTAAGCTGTAAATTGCTGAATTCCATTCCCAGAGTTTCTGAGGTAAGATCTGAGA